>RPOG01001170.1:2017-113888 GCA_008086565.1 Thalassoma bifasciatum
CTTTATTGGAGCTGAGTTTGGGAACAGGAAACATCTTAATCCTTGAGGTGAAGGTGGGACGTGGAGTCACCGAGGCTCTGAAAGCATCAATATTTCCCATGAAGCACTGGTTTCATATCAACGTGACTATTCTGAGAGGCTTTACGAGCGCGGTGGAAACACTGATGCTCCTCTTCCTCGTTCCCTCGTTCGCTCTGTTCCTCAGATTTGCAGAGAGACTCTCATCTGGGCTCCCTTGGCAGAGGAAGAGAGAAGTCGCTGCTGCTTAATTAATGGTGGAAAAAAGCTTAACGACTCGCAGCACGAACGGGGAGAGAGCGGTCGGACAGCTCACCGCGGGAGCTCCTTTAAGTCGGGCTAATTACATAACGGCATCAAACTATCAAACGTGGGGTCGGGATCCTGCAGATCACATATGTATGAAGCTGCTCTGAGGAGAGAAGAGCTGTAAAATAACTCCTTTAATGTTCTTTAATATGATTAACACGCCGCACAGCTCTTCAGAGGGGACTTTCGAGCGCCGATTACATCATCCGCTGATTGATTCAGGAGCCAAACATGACTTGGCAGCGCTCGAAGTCGACGAGGAGCTCACATGGTCCGTCTGCGGCAGAGAGCTGGACTCAGCAGCTCTGAAACGGCACCAAGGAAACTGGGAAATAACCAAAATGTTGACTCTTTATTCGGCAATTTAGAGCAGGGGTTCCCAAACTTTTCCGCCTGTGACCCCCAAAATAGCAGCGTTAGAGACTGGTGACCCCCTGCTGTGGTACAACACTAACGGGACAATCCAAAAACAGACAAAAACCAACAAAAAAACCCTTTATTAAGGGTTATATACTGAAATATATTAATTTAACTGATTGATAGAAAATTTACCGACTAATGTGCACTTTGCTGAGTTCACGGCATCAAACTTGAACAAAGAAATGTGAAAAACAGATAAAACATTTTCTGTTTGCATAATTTTATATTATCTTTAACCCCAATTTTTGCTTTTATTCTCACAATAATGGATAAAATGTTCATGAATTGTTCATAGTTTTCGATTTTGGGACACATTCCATGACCCCCTATCAATGTCTCGCGACCCCCCAAAGGGTCCCGACCCCCACTTTGGGAACCACTGATTTAGACTACAACTCAAATAAATTCTACTTTTTGACTTTTTATGTCAGAATTTTGACTCTTTATTTGAAAATTTAGACTTTTTGTCTAAAAAAAATCCTACTTTTTTCTAACTTTTCACTTTCACTTGCAAAAATCGAACCAAAAAGTGTTATATTTTGACTTTCTTTCTCAAAATTTTGATTTTTCCTCAAAACTTAGACTTATTAACTCAGATTTCGCCTTTTTCCTCTATAATCTTTTTAAATTTTCTGAGATTTTGTCTAAAAATTTCAACTTTTGTCATAAATTTTGACACTAACCCACAAAATGTTTGCTTCTGATCGAAAAGTTTTGACTCTCAATTCCAAAAATTATTTATTTTTCCCAATATCTTCACTTTCTATCGCACAAAACATTGACTTTGTATCCCAAATTTTTTATGTTTATCTCAAAATTTGACATTCTCTAATAGAATTTTGACTTTTTGTCTTAAAAAAATCCTACTTTTGTCTAAACTTTTCACTTCCACTTGCAAAATTCGAACCAAAAAGTGTCACATTTGACTGAATATTATGACTTTCATTCTCAAAATTTTGATTTATCCTCAAAACTTAGACTTATTAACTCAGAACATTTAAAAAGATTATAGAGGAAAAAGGAGAAATCTGAGATTTTGTCTAAAAATTTCAACTTTTGTCACAAAAATTTTGACACTAACCCACAAAATGTTTGCTTCTGATCGAAAAGTTTTGACTTTCAATTCCAAAAATTATTTATTTTTCCCAATATCTTCACTTTCTATCGCACAAAACATTGACTTTGTATCCCAAAATTTTGATGTTTATCTCAAAATTTGACATTCTCTCTTAGAATTTTGACTTTTTTAATGAAAAGTTTGACCTTAAAATTCAAAATTTTGACCTTGTGTCTCAGTATTTTGACTTTTTATTCAAAATTTGACTTTCAACTCAAAATTTTTACTTAAACTTCAAATTGTGACTTAATGTGTAAAAAATCTCAACAAAGCAAATTTTTATTTTAACTGGCTGAAATGAGCGTCTATACATTATTTAATTATCAACTATATATATAAGTAAAAGTACTGGTGTTAGAAAAATACCCAAGTAAAAGTACAGAGTATTCGTCAAGAAAACTACTCAGATCATTTGTTACTTTTAACTGGTGATGTCACTGTCACCTCTTAATTTTGTGTTTTGCTGATAAGATAAAAAAAACAAGTGTTTTTCGCTCATTTTCATTGGTTGTTTTTTTTTTGTCTTTCTTTTTCTCATTTTAAGTTTTTATTTCAAAAATGACCTTGTTGTGTAAACTTCTTAACAGGGTCATTTTTGAAGTTTCTGTTGTCATTATGATTTAAAAAGAGCCAACTATATATTTATTTTTTCCAATAAATGTCTTCACCCAACCTCTAACCATGAGTGACAGAAAGGTTTTGGTTTCATCATTCATATTTTCTGAGAAAAGGCCAAAAAATCAGAAATTCTGCTGGAGGGGGTAAAGTTTTAGGCAGAACTGTAAACTTTAACAAACATATCAAAACAAAATTCAACTGTTTGTACTGTAACATCAGTTTCACAAATTCCTTCAACATGGAAACCTTTAACTGAAGTTAACTTCAACTTAAATTACCAACGACTCGACAGTGTTTTTTTCTTAATAATGCACAAATTAAAACCCGACCGATGGGATTCAGTTGGTTTCTATAAAACAGTGGCGGCTGCTGGTTTTTCTAGAAGCGGAAGCTAATTTTTTTCCCTTGCCTACATCATAAATGTGTTTCTTTATTTATATGTAAATTCTACCCTTCGCTACTTTTCAAGTTAATTATCTGTGACCCTTTTTTTTTCTGAGAAGTTAGTTTCTCATTAGTTATTGGACGTTAAAAACCACGATATAAGTTTCGTTTTACGATAGTTGACGGCTGCCGTTCATGAGTAGTTTTTATCGGGGATATAAGAAACTTCAGTAAAGAGCCAAAAGGAGACTAAACCTTCTGAAGAAGAAGAAATAAATATTTTTATTTCTCTTTTTTACTTGGCTCCACCGGAAATTCTCTACTGCGCAGACTCTGGCTGCACAATGGCGGCTAGAGAAACGGGGTTTTTTGTGGCTTCAAAAACGGTGACAGGCGGAAGCACGCTGTCCATTCTATATACAGGCATTGGTTTAGAACAATGAAATGAAAAACTAGTAGATGTTTACACTTTAAGATTGCGGATTTGCTCATTTCGCTGTCAATCAAAATGGGATTCAGATAGTCCAATCGTCACGCAGAAGCCGAGCGTCCGTCTGTGTAAATCTGGTGTTGGTTTCCTGTGATAAGTAGCTGATTATGAAGAAAAGATGAACACGTTCTTGTGCATATTTAGTCAATGAAATGTACACACAGCGGTTCAGCAGTACCCATTCGTAGCAATAAGGTACACTTGAAAAATTAAAACGAACACACCTGCAGCATCAATGCTCACCACATTCATGTCTGACAGAAACGTCAATGCATTTTTGTCGCGAGCTGTAGAAGATGAAAAAATAATCAGAAAAAGCTGCAGAAACGTTATTAGTACCTGAAATTCCTCCCTAATATATGGTGCAGGTCTGATGAGCATCAGAGTGATTTATGTGTTTATTAATGGAAAGTACTCCACTGCTCTGAGCCGCTATTTTTAGGTTTTAGTGTTGTACACACGGCGCTGCAGAGAGTTTAATGGAAACATAAGTCTAGGAAGGTGTAAGATGACCGGGGGACGCACTCTTTAAGAACAGTTCACACACACACACACACACAGAGTCACACACACACTCAGTGTAAAGGGGAAAGCCCCTTGTCTCTAAATGCAGGGACTGTGTGTGACCGGGCGAGCGGGCTTCGGTTACAACAGGAGAGAGAGAGAGATGGATTCAGCAGGTGACCGCTCTGCCTGAAGGTCAGTGTGTAGGGTATTCACACACACACACACACACACACACACACACAGGTTCTCCACTAACAGAGGTGGAACAGGTGAGGTCAAGGTGCACTGGAGATTAAAGAACAATAATTATACAGAAATGTCAAGGCGCTCTCTTTGTGTGTGTGTGTGTGTGTGTGTGTGTGTATGTGTGTGTGTGTGTGTGTGTGTGTGTGTGTGTGTGTGTGTGTGACCTTTGCTTCCCATGCTGCTCTGGCTTCTAATTAACCGTCTTTTTCTAGGATCCTCCCTAAAGGTGAATGTGTGTAAGATGAGATGTGTGTATATGTGTGTGTGTGACAAAGCATCAGATTATAAATTATATTTCAAAAACTTCCACTTTTATCTCATTGTATTGACTTTATCTTGAAATTTTGACTTTATATCTTAACATTGCGACTGTTTATGGAATAATTTTGATTTTTTTTTTTTTTTTTTTTTCAAAAAACTTCATCCTCAAATTCGACTCAAAAAATTCAAACCTTTTTTTAAAATTATCTGGTGGAAATGAGCTTCCATAGATATGATGACAGTCAGAAAAATATTTCAACCTCCTTATATACAACTACTTTAATGTGTAATCTAAATGTAAATATTTCTCTCTGGAAATACAGTAAATATGCTTTAACTGAAATATATCAATAAATGCAAAAAAAAACTGGCTTTACTATTATCAAAGCTTTTTTACTGTATTTATTGCTTTTTATTATATCCCTGAATGTATCAAAATATAATCAGAATGTGGAGAAAATGTAAATGCAAAACAGAGGCGTCCACTTTTCACTTAGGAAAAGACTTTTAAATTACAGTCTTTCTTTTAAGCTGCTGTCATTAAAGCAAACTGAGCTTTAAACACATTCAAGATGCTAATTTACCAGCTGGTAACCGTTTTTTATCTGAAAGGAACAGAACGATCTCTGACAGAACAAATTGAAGCCGTTTTCACTGAAACTCTTGTGTGAGTTTCAGCGACAGCAGAGTTAAAAACCCTGGTTATAAATATGCATACAGCAATCAGAAGAGAAAGCATGCGTCATGTTTCCTGTTGAAGCAAACGCTTTAACCAGCGCTGACTGTTGTTGCTAGCGAGCCTATAAGCCAGCGGGTCAACATTACATAAAGGATTACAGCGAGAGGAGACGATAAACACTGACTGTCACAACATCTGCTCCGCTCTGTTCCAGCTCCGCAAAAAATAAAACAAGAGGACAGACGTGACCCAGCAACATTTCATCAGCTGTGCATGTAAATCTGCTCAGAGTTTGACACTGTGTTGACATTCACACACATGGACACACACATGGACACACACATGGACACACACATGGACACACACATGGACACACACATGGACACACACATGGACACACACATGGATGTGAAAGCAGAGTAGAGGCCTATAACCTAGGGCTGAATGATTTATCATTTTCTGATCCAAATCGCAATTTCAAACATCGCTAAAGCTGCGATTTTCTCCTCTCGCCCAGCATTTTGTAAACACACAAATCAGACTTTCTTTATTTGTCATGACACAAAAACAAAACAAAAACACAGCAATGAGTGTTTTATTTTGCAATGAAATGGTGTTACTTGGCTCCCAGAGAGTTAGAATTAAAGTGCATTCAGGCTGTTTGCTGTATGACTACATTAAAATATAATTTGAAATCAAGTTACAAGGATTTCTTAACAGCTGAGAGACTAAATATTTATGGAAAACTTCAGTGGTTGCTTTAAATTTAAGTACAATTTTCTGCAGGTTAGGGCTGAATGATTTATCGTTTTCTGATCGAAATCACAATTTCAAACATCGTGATCATGTGATCGATAAAGCTGCGATTTTCTCCTGCTCCTGACTGACCCAGGATCTGTTATATCAGCTGTTTCACACACACCTGTCTTTGAGTGTGAGACTGTTGAGAAAAATCATTTTTTCCTTGGGATTGTTGAATTTTGTTTTGTATCTTATTTTATGTAACTTGACACATTTAAGGATATTTTGCTCTACATCGTTTTTAAAAGTTAAGAGTCAAAGATAACTCTTTTTGTTCTTCAGTTTTTAGAACTAAAAATACGATTTTAAAGTCCGGTTTAGAAATAACAAGAATAGGTTTTAGACTCTGGGTTTTGAGAAAAGTCACAATTCAACTGTTTATCTAAAAAATCTTCTTTTTAAATTATTTTTTTTGCCTTTTATCCTTTAATTTTGTATATATTTTTTATAATTTTGACTCAAGTCTTAGAATTTTGACTTTTTATCTCAAACATTGCCTTTATTTCAAAACGTAGACTTTTTATCTTAGACTTTTGTCGTTTTAAAGTTTTGACCCTTAATGAGAAAGTTTGGACTTTTTTCACATAATATTAAATTGATTTCTTAAACTCTGGAAGTTTATTGACTTTTTGTCTTAGAATTTTGTCTTTATTTCTCAAAATTTTCACTTTTCATATTAAAATATTGACCTTTTATCTCAAAGTTTGAAACAATTCTTACCTTCAGTTTTTATTTTCATCCTCACATTAGAGTAAAAGCTTTTGATGTTTCAATGGTTTGATGTAATTTTCTGTCAAGTTTGTAAATGTTACTGTACATTGTGAAAACTTCACTAAAGCTTGATTTTGAGAAAATTGTGAATCGAATTGAAATCGTTGCATCTGCCAGAAAAATTGCAATCAGATCTTTTTCTAAAACCGTTCAGCCCTACTGTAACCTCTCCGTTACTTTCAGCAAACGTTTGATTTCGTATCAACCAGGACGTGTTTTAGCTTCTTCAGAGAGTCAGAAGTTCACGTGTGGGTTCAGACTCTTGAAGGATGTGAAGCTGCAGACCAGTGTGGATAAATGGAGAGAATGGAGCGGAAGAGTGGACCCACATCAGTCACGGTGAAAGCTGTAACCATGGTAACGGAGTCAAACAAACACTCGCCGACCCGGGTCAAAGTGCACGACGAGCTGCGCGGCTCTCAAGCTTCGGGATTTTTGTCCAACGTCATGGTTTCACTTTCAAACTCTAAAACTGAAGCTGTGCAGCAACGATGAGTCAAATATGTCGACTAAAAAGATAAATTCACCCATAATTTTCACACTCAACGAGTCATGTTATTGTTTTTATTGTTGTTATACACTGAAATATTCTCAAAAAGTTGAGTTTATCAACATCACCTCAAAATTTTATCTCATAATTTTGAATTATCCTCCCAAAATGTTGTTTTTTTAATCACAAAAAAATTAACTTTTCTCACACTTTCGACTTCATCTTAAAATTCTGACTTTTTACTCTCAGAATTTTGACTTTTTATCGCAAAATGTTGACTTTTTATCTCACTATTTGACTTTTTCTCATAAATGTAAGTTTTATCATAATTTTACTTCATAATGTGGGCTTGAACATCTCAAAATGTTGACTTTTTCTTCAGAATTTTGACTTTTTATGTCAATCCATGTTATATATACATAGTTCTCTCTAGAAGAAAAATGTAAACATACTTAAACTTAAGTTAATCATATAAAAATTATATATACAAAAACCATTTTTTTTAAAATGAGTTTTGTGTTTTAGACATCAATGATTGATAAACTGATGATGTTGGTGTTAAATGTAAATCTATTGGATCTCTATAAGTGATTCTTGTTCGTACAATAAAAATTATATAGTGTGTAATTTACTGAGTCATGTGTTTTATTATTGGACAGTAAAGGAGAAATGACGTCACTATGGGTTGAGTTACACAGGTTGAATTTAACAGGTATTTAGTCAATGAAGTAAAACAGAAATAATCTTTAGCTGCAGCTCTAGATTTAGTCAAACATCACAGTTTTGCCTTCAAACCTCAAACCTGATGCTTGTAGTGAATTAAGAGCTCGGTTCACTTGTTATTGTTTCGCAGGTGAAATGTAGAATTGTGCAAACACTGCAGGACCTGTTCTTACAACAACACTGCAGCTGCATCTGCACATTAGACTGAGGACGGTGTTTTTATAACCACAGCACAACAAAGAGCTGTGAGTCCAGGTAACAGGGCAGGATTTGTGGAAGAGAAGAACCACAACATATAAATATACATTCATGACCCAGATACAAACTCCCCGTGTTCTCAGGTCTCATATAAGCGTCTTAGCGCGGCGCCAGGCTGCTGTCAATCATTAACACATGCAGCCCTCACGGGTAAACTTTGCTCCCAGCTACCGGAGCCAACGACGCGGCAGATGGCAGAGCGACGCTGGCTCCAGCCACTTTCACTCTGGGGTTTAGGTAACGACGTGTCACAGGTACGAAGAGTCTGGGTTGTATCTCACGTAGACAAACAGAGAGAGAAAGCGCCTAAAGAGAGCAAACAGGAGCCCGTCAGCTTTATCACACGCTCTATAATGTGCATCATTTTTTTTTTTTTGAGGGTGTACGTTGGACACTTTGTACAAGTCAGCCAAAAAGAAGACGCCAATTTTATTCCGACCTTCCTAAAGAAGACGAACCATAACTTTCTATTTAGAGGTTTTCACACTAATTCTCTTATGTGAAAAATTATCCTGACTCCTAAATTAACACTAAAAAGACCGTCTATAACCCTAAAGCTAAATTTCTTCACATCAAGCTTCAGTGAAGTTTTCACAACGTGCAGTAACACTTAAAACACTGGACAGAAAATTACATCAAAACCATCGAAACATCAAAAGCTATTACTCTAATGCAAGGATGAAAACTGAAAACTGGAAATTTTGAGGAATAAAGACAAAATTCTGAGAGAAAAAGTCAATATGTTGAGATAAAAGTAAAGATTTTGAGATTAAAAATACAAAATCTATTTAACACGATGTTAAAAAAAGTCTAAACTTTCACATTAAAGGTCAAAAATTTTCAGATGAAGACAAAAGTTTAAGATAAAAAGTTGAATTTTTTGAGATAAAATGTCAACATTTTGAAATAAAAACATTGTAAAATAAGTCAAAATCCTAAGATTGAGGTAGAAATTATGAGAAATAAAGGCAACATTATCGGCTAAAAGGTAAAAGTTTGAGATAAAAGATTCCAAGTTAAAAAAAAAAAAAATTTAACGTTATGTGAAAAAAGTCTAAACTTTCACATTAAAGGTCAAACATTTTCAGATGAAGACAAAAGTTTAAGATAAAAAGTCAAATTTTTTTAGATAAAATATCAACATTTTGAAATAAAAACATTGTCAAAACAAGTCAAAATCCGAAGATTGAAGTTAAATTTTGAGAAATAGAGACAAAATTATCAGGTAAAAGGTTAAATTTTGAGATAAAAGATTACAAGTAAAAAAAAAAATCACTTTAAAATTATGTGAAAAAAGTCTAAACTTTCACATTAAAGGTTAAAATTTTTCAGAGAAAGACAAAAGTCTTAAATGAAAACTCAAATATTTGAGATAAAATGTAGAAATAAAGTCAAAATTACGAGAAATTGGGAAAACATTATTGAATAAAAGGAAAATTTACCAAGTTTTAGGAAATCAATTCAACATTATGTGAAAAAAAAGTCTAATTTTTCCACATTAAAGGTCAATATTTTTTAGATAAAGACCAAAGTCTAAGATTAAAATCCAAAATGCTAAGATTAAAGTAAAAAATAATGAGAAATAAAAACAAACTTTTGAGAAAATAAAGAAGATTTAGACTTTTCTCAAAACCCTGGGTGTAACACCTGCACTGGGTCTGAACTTTAAATACAATTCTTGCTCTTTTTAAACCAAACTTTTTAATCATATTTTTGTTTAAAACATCTGAGGAACAAAATAGAGTCATCTTTGACTCTTAACTTTTAAAAATGATGTAGTGCAAAATATCCTGAATGGTGTTAAGTTGAAAAAGATAAATAAAATATGCAGTATTTAAAAAAAAAAAAAAAAGTTAAATAAGTGATAATGAAGAAAAAAAAGGAAAAAAGAATCTCTCCAGACAGTTTTACACTCACAGGATGTGTGTAAAAAAAAAAAAACAGCTGACACAGCAGATCCTGAGTCAGCGGAAAAAAAAAATCCCAGCTTTGGCGATCACATGATCATATCTGAAATTGTGATTTTGATCAGAAACGATAAATTGTTCAGCTCTAATTATTAATATCAGAGGGAGGAAGAGGAAGAATAATAACATCACAAACACAGAGCAATGTTCAGCAGGAATCTGGATTATGGTTTTACAACAGGCGACGAATCATTTACAGGAGCTGTGAAGCTTTTTCACTTCCAGTAAACTCAAACTGAGACGCCGTCCTCATTCCCTCTGCTTCGTTTTGTTGCCGTTATTAAAAATCACCGGGGTGAAAGGTTGTTTTCCGTTTGCAATTCAGCGAGAAAGCACATCCACAGTGAGTGTTTCTATTTCTACATGAGCTGAGCGAATAATAATGATGCTGAAAGTGTCAGTGGATACAGCTCTGCATGAAAATATCAGAGAAAAATCTTTATTCTGCGAGTTAATATGGACGACAACAGTATTCCCTAAAGTGAAGCCAAAATAATGCAAATGTATTTGGGGCAAAGGCACAAACAGGAGCGTAAAGGTTGTTGCTCCACATTTACCCTCCCTCATAAAACGTTAAAAGTCCCTGAGGTTCTTCAGCTCAGCAGAAAGAATCATCACCGTGATTTAAGGAGGATTTATAAATGTATGACACGTCAATAACTTCTGATAAGCATCAGCTCCTGACACATGCAGCCCTGCAGCTGCACCAGTTCTTCTGCAGCTGTTTCTGCAGTTCAAAGTTAGAAAACCTGTTTTGCAAACTTTCAGCTGTTTGTGATTGATAAGAGAAATTTAAAAAGCTCAATGTTGAATATTTGAGTGTTTCCAAGATTTTCAGAGAGCGAGAGTCAGTTTTAGAAAATTAAACCTCTTCTCTTCTTAACGAGCTTCTTAACGATCAAATAGAGAAACTTTTAAAGAAATTACTTCAACAAAATGTTCAGTGCTCAACAAAAATTACATGTTGCTACTTCACTGTTTGTTGCTCCCTAAACTATTTCTCAACGCTCCTTTTACACTCGCTCCATCCATGGACCAGTGTTTCCCAACCTAGGGGTCGTGGCCCCACATGGGGTCGCCTGGAGTCCAAACGGGGTCCCCTGAAATTTTTGGTAATTGATTAAAAAAAAAAAAAGTTATTAAGATATTTTCTTCATTAATTATTGTGCTTTAAAAAAAAAAAACACTGAACAACTACATCTTATGTTTTAGTACTTTGACTGCATTTTATTTTTAAGCATTTTAGCATTTGGTATTTTATTTTTAGGTGTTTTAGTGATTGAAACATTTTATGACTATGAATTTCAGCATTCCTTATATTATTTCATTATTTTTTTTGTATTTCAAGTATCTTTTAATAAGTATTTCATTATTTTTAGTATTTTATCACTAAACACAACAAAAATATTTTTTCACCTAAAGAAATAATAAACTGGATATTTCTGGTATTTTTGGTAGTTTTCGTATTTTATCATTGTAATTGAAATGTAATTTAAGCAATTTAAGTAATTGAAACATTTTATGACGGGGAATTTCAGTATTTCTGGTATTTTCAGTATTTTATCATTAGGTGTTTTAGCAATTGAAACAATTTATGACAAGAAATTTCATCATTTTCTGGTCCTTCTAGTATTTTTAGTATTTTATCATTAGGTGTTTTAGTGTTTGAAACACTATGATAAAATACTAAAAAGTATTTTATCATTGTTGTACCACCTGACATGGAAATTGTTCCAGTCACCAATGAAGTGAAAAAACCTTTTTTATCAGTATTTCAGAGAAATCTACAAACTTTTCCACTTGGTCACAAATGTCATTTGGGCTCCTCTGGCTGATGCAATTTCCTGTTTCCTGTTTTATTCTCTTCACTTTAAAATAAAAGTCTAATGTTACGGTTGCACCACCCTGACATTTGACATGGTGAAAATTACGGGACAAAAGTTTTTTACATTTCTCAACAGCTTTAAAATTCTTTTTATTTGCAAAGAATGTTTTATTTAAAAAGGTTCAAGCATAAAATAATGCCACTGTATTTTTAATTTCCATTTACAATAACTGACATTCAATTTTTAGAGTTTAATTACTGTGGATACTTGTCAGGACGGTTGCACCACCTGACATTTTGGGGGTTTGAGGAACCAAAACACAAAAAAACATGTTATATTTTAATAGTTTAAAGATGTGTTCAAATAACACAGGTTTCATAGAATAAAGAAATACATGTGATGAAATACTCAATTCATGATGGAAGGAAATATTGCACTCGGACACAAAAAATTGACCCGTTTATCTTCATAGAGAGACCTAATCTGATCATGCAGAGTGAAATGATTTGGCAGAGGTTGGACAGATCCTCACATTACTGACGGGTCAAAGGTTTGAACTCCGAGCAGCTGATGTGTCTCATCAAAACTTTCCTGGAGTAAGAAGCCGTTTTAAAGACTCCATCACCTGAGTCTGTTCGCACAAAGACGGCGTTCATCAGTCCAGGTGAGACGGGCGCATAGCAGGAATTCCTTCCTTCAGCCGAGCACTGACAAACGTGTGTGTGTGTGTTGTCAGGAGAAGGTGTGTATCAATCAGTGCATGTTAATCTGCGCTGACATGACGGGGATAAAGGGAGGTTTCGTTCAGATTTCAGGGATTAGGACGGAGGATCTAACCTTAACACTCACTGAAACGTCTCACAAGAGCTGATAATGACGAGTACAGAAAAAAAAATAAAAACAATCAGGCTCCAAAATGTCATCTCATCAAACTGAGAGCTGATTGAGTCAATTAAATAAGAATTAAAGCTCCCGTGAGGAGTTTTTAGCTTGTAGTGAAACAGACTGAAAAGAATACTAATGCTTCTTTACAGTGAACAAAAGTAAATCAGAAAATCTGCGAGAAAAGTTTTGCAGCGTCACCACAAACGTATAATAACACACCGAAAATAAAAGTCTGAGCTGCAAAGTAAACAGAGGAAGGAAAAGAATCCTGGAACTGTTGTCTAGTAAGTTAAAGATTCCCACAGACGTTTCATGGAGCATTTACTCGTTTCGCTTTATTGCCCGACTAACTTGCTGTTGTGTGCTTGTGCGTCCTTCAAAATAAGAGCGCACTGTAAAACTCACTACACCACATTACTTCAGCGAGAGCCCAGGCTCAGAGACAGAAGTCAGTAACAGAGTCCTTTCAGCACCAACAACAATAAACAGGTAACTGAATGAAATATTTGACTGGAATTAAAAATATGCAACCATATAAAGTGTGGTTTGGAAAAAAACGGTTTGTTAAACTTAACCTGATTTTTCCCTGTTATGCTGCATATTTTATAAATCTGACTGAAAGATCTGTTTGAATCATAACACTGGTGTCATTTTATTAATTAAAGGGTTGAATTGAACATGCAACATAGTGATTAATTATAGGAGAAATCAAAATATCAAGAAATTGATTTTAAGACTGAAACATGAGGTAAAAAAAAATGCATGGGGAAAGTAGAAAACATGCTTCTGATCATGACATAACTTATTTTCACTTTCATTGTCTGTCTTCTTCACATATCACTCAATAATAATAACATATTTTTAAATAATTTTTTTTTTAAACAAAGCAAAGTTCCTCTTGGATTGTGGAGTACTGAGGATTTTATATTGCTCATTTCACCTTATTTTAGTTATTGTGTTGAAGTGTGGGGTTACACTTTTGTCACAAACATTAATCCACTAATCATCTTACAGAAAAGAGCGGTGAGAATTATTCATAATCTCCACTGGACCAACAAGCTGTTTCTAACATCAGGTTTATTGAAACTGAAAGATTAACTCACACTTGTGGTTATATTCAAGAGTAAGCTACCAGAGAGTTTACAAAATATGTTTGTTGTTTGCTCAGAAGATGAGGAGCATAGAAGAAAATATAATTTTAAGCATCAGTTTGTAAAGACAGCTAAAAAACAAAAGTGTTTATCTGTGATTGGAGTGCGACTGTGCAATTCTTTCTCAGCCAGTATCACATTTGTTAGTTGTGTTGTCGTTTTGGCTCGTAGAAAAATATCTCTATCACACTCTGACACATGATCCAAAAGTGAAACCGATCAGTCATCTCTGCAGCAGGTCGTACGTTTCATGGTGCCGCGTATCGGGGCCCAAACTTCACTCTGAAGGATCTTAAAGTGAAACAAAAAGCTTTGGGACTTACTGAGACGCTGCTTTTTCTTTGAACCTGGTTCCAAGTCTTAAAAAGTTTGGCCACAAACTGAATCCACCCTTGTAGAAAGTCAACACAAGCGAGCACATTTCTGCCCCATGGAATTGTAAAAATAAAACATTCCCCCGGTGAACTTTCCATTCTCCTGTCAGCCAGTGAAAACAGGCGTCTTCTGTTACCAACGGCAGTCCATTTTAAGTCCACCTTCCCATCTGCCGCACACACAGACACATGACAGNACCCGAGTCAGGATTCAGCGCTGAAATCAGATCTGTGATCCAACAGGCTGTTTTTCATTCTTTCCCGTTTTGCCACAGCATCCGTGACGGGGAGGAGGTCGACTGAGACGTCAGAGGAGAGGACGTCAGAGAGGACAACACCTCCAGGAGAGAGAGAGCCAGGGAAAACAGTCAGGTCAGACAAACTGACCAGGCCAAATAATATTGGACTTACAACTGTTGAAACTGTCTTTTTTGAAGATTTTTTTTACGCCTATATAGAGTAACACTGCATATTTTGGCTCCCAAGAGGGCAGTTTATTATGTTTTAACCAACCAAAGAGGCAAATTGATGCAGTTCGCCAACAAGGACAGCACTTAAGTGTCCGGTTTGGCTGCTAAAAAGGCACTTCAGCGCAAGTTTTGTTCAAAAAGGGACACTTTGCGACACATTTTGGGCACTTCGAACAGTATTTTTGCACCCAGGTAACAAGTTTTGCACGCATTTTGGCTCCCAAGAGGACAGTCTACAGCATATTTTTGCAACCGAGAGTGCACTTTTGTATATTTTGGCTCCCGAGAGAGCACATTGGCCCATGTTCTGGATCCAAGGAGGCAAGTTTATCATGTTTTAATCAGCCATAAGAGCAGGTAAGTTTAGTGTGCTGACCAGAAAGGTCAGGGAGACACTAAAGCGTTTGTTTTTGCTCCAAAAAAATGCAAAGTAATGCAAGTTGGGCACCAAAAAGGGCATTTTAACATGCATTTAGGCTCCCTTGAGAACACTTTGGTGTATTTTTACTCACAAGAAGGGCATTTCAGCCCATTATTTCCATCATTTGGCTTCCAGAGCAGGAGTTTATCATGTTTTAATTAACCATAAGGGCAGGCAAGTTTTGTTTGCAAATCAGGAGGGCACTTGAGCATTTGTTTTGGCTCCCAAAAAGGCAAAGTATTATAAGTTGGGCACCAATAAAGGCATTTCAACATGCATTTCCGCTCCTTAGAGAGCACTTTAATGTATTTTGGCCCCCAAGAAGGACATTTTGGCCTGTGTTTTGGCTCCCAGGAGAGGAGTTTATCATGTTTTAATTAACCATCAGGGCAGGTAAGTTTTATTTGCAAATCAGGAGGGTACTTGAGCTTTTGTTTTTGCTCCCAAAATAGCAAAGTAATATAAGTTGGGCACCAATAAGGGCATTTTAACATGTATTTTGGCTCCCCAGAGAGCACTTTAATGTATTTTTGCCCCCAAGAAGGACATTTTGGCCTGTGTTTTAGCTCCCAGGAGAGGAGTTTATCATGTTTTAATTAACCATAAGGGCAGATAAGTTTTATTTGCCAAGCAGGAGGGTACTTGAGCTTTTGTTTTGGCTCCCAAAAAGGCAAAGTAATATAAGTTGGGCACCAAAAAGGGCATTTTATCGTGTATTTTGGCTCCCAAGAAAGGCACCTAGGTCTGTGTTTTAGCTCCAAGAAGAATAAGTTTATCATGTTTTAATTAACCATAAGGGCAGGTAAGTTTTATTTGCCAAGTAGGAGGGTACTTGAGCTTTTGTTTTTGCTCCAAAAAAGACCCCTCAACATGTATTTTGGCTCCCAATACGCAATTTTGGCCTGTGTTCTTGCACCTGAGTAGTTTCATTTGTGTGTGTATTTGCTCCCAAGAGAACACTTTTGCATATTTTGGCTCCCAAGAGGCCACTTTATCATGATTTTTGGCTCCAAGGAGAGTAGTTAATCATATTTTAACCAGCCAAAGGAGCAAGTTTGTGTGGTTTTCCAACCAAGAGGGTCCGGCAACATTTGTTTAGGCTCCCAAGATGGCATTTTAGTGCAAGTTTGGCCTTAAAGGAGACACATTTAGAACATTAGCATTTGTTTTGGCTCAAAATAGGGCACTTTAGCACAGACTTTGGTTCTTGAGAAAGCACTTTTGCGATAAAACGTTGATGATACACCCTGTTATGTCACAGATTTTTCTTTTTTTGGGGTACTTTTCTCTTTTTTCAGGTAAATAAAATGCACATCTGAGCCCATAATCAAAATCTGGACATTACAGGAAGAGTATGCTGATGCTCACTACCACAATAAAAGCCTCCTTTCTGACTGTAGCCTACATTGAAATGCTACAAAGCCGCGAAAGTACACTTGTGTTACAGGATTCAGATAAATACACATTTTTGTCTGATTAAGGCAGAAAAAAAAAATAAGGATTCTGAAATTGATGGAAATCCTTCAATGCAACAAAGAACTTTAATCCCCGTGAATAATGGATCAATCTGGACTTTTAATGCACTATATTTAAAAATGTCGGCACTATCAGTGCATTTCACTGAGTGAATCATTTTCCTTTTGCTGTCTAATGTTTCTCTAATTCGTTACAGGTTCACTGAGGCTCTAAAGCGCCTTGCCCCCCCCCCTCGTCATGACAGCGTGATGTGATGTGTTTAAATGCTGCCAACACGTCTGTACAGAGAGGAGAAAGAGAACAGAAGGAAAGCAGGATGGAGCGATTCCCAAACAGAGAAGGAGTCGCGTTTTGTTTATGTTTAGCCTTTTGCCTGACAGGAACCATCTCCCCTCCCCTCCCCCTCTTCCTCCCTCCATCCTTCCTCTGCCACAGAACATTAAAGCGCTCCTAATCCTTCCTCCATGTTTCCCGCCAGCCTCTTCACCTCTCCCATCCTCTCTCTCTCTCTCCTGTTTGCACTCTTTGTTCCACGAACATCTCCTTGGAAACGCGACAAGAAGCTCGAACTATGAAGCAACACGTATGTAAATGAGGTGATGTAGCTTTACTGTAGATAACACATATCACTGCTGAATATTTTTATACACCAGGAGGAGATTAATTCCAGAAATGAGTGGAACTGCTGAGGGCATTGGTATCAATAAAATCTTATTAACACCCATCCTTGTCAAGTTTTCCAAATCTATGATATGAGACTTAAAATTGTTCCTAACTTCTGACTGGAATGACTCGCTTATGCTTCAACAAGTTAAGCAGAGACGAGCGTTTACTCTGATTCACAGACGTTATCCTCTGATATAATTCCAAATGTTGCTATTGATAGCTTTGGGATTGTTTCAGCCTTGCATAACGTCTGCAAAATCACTCGCTGAGATTTGACTCCTCTGATTGATTCGAGCTTGTTCTTTCTGCAAATCTGTCTCCAAGCTGTGCAGGAAGATTAGCCGCACCAATCTGCACCCAAAACCCTATTTCTGCGCCGCAGACGAAGCTCCTTTTAAACAGAAATCTGTGCGTTAGAAAACAGAAATACCGTTAAAAATGTTTGACACAAAGTGAAGTTTATGATTCATTTTCGTTATCTGGATTATGATCACGAGATGTTTGTCTCTGGAGATATTAACGTCTTTGTCTCTTTAATTATGATCAGGGCAGACTCATTCAGGGAGTTAAATTAAAGAGAACGACCTAAATTAGAAAATACTCGTGCTCCCATGTGGATCTGTGAAAACAAAAACACACAAGACAGAGCTCCTCAGATGTTTTTTAGTCATTTTAGACACAATCCATGGACAGTGTTATCAAATGTCACATGACCAATGAGTTCATGTTCACAACTCATGAGCATGAATTTTTATGTTTGGCTGTTTGTTTATGTTTGGTTTCTTTTATCAAAAATACAACAAATCCCACATTTTGAAGGGAATTGGTAAACAAACTGCAAGAAGACACTTCAAGCATTTGTTTTGGCACCCTTACAGCTAAAGTTTGGCTCCTGGATTTTGGCTCCCGAGAGGGCACTTTAATGCCTGTTTTTGCTGTAGCATGTGTTTTGGCTCCCAGAAAAGCAGCTTATCATGTTTTAACCCGCACAAGTGGGGTTCGCCGACAAAAAGGGAACTATAGCATTTGTTTTGGATCCTAAAAGCGCACTGTAATGCCTGTTTTGGCTGTAGCATGTGTTTTGACTCCCGGGAGGATAGTTAATCATGTTTTAGCCAGCCAAAGGGACATGCAAGTGTGGTTCCCCAACCAGGAGGGCACTTAGTATTTGTTTTGGACAACAGGAACAGGGGAACTTTAGCAAGCATTTGGCTCTTGAGAGGCACTTAGGCACAATTTTCCTCCTATAGGAGCAGTTAATCATGTTTTTAATAGCCACAGGCGCATATTGATTTGGTTCGCCAACCAGAGGGGAGCTATAGCATTTGTTTTGGATTCCAAGGATGCACTTTAGTGCAAGTTTGTCACCGACAGGGGAACTTTAGCAAGCATTTGGCTCTTGAGAGGCATTTAAGTATGTTTTTCCTTCCATAAGAGCAGCTAATCATGTTTTAACCAGCCAAAGAAGTGGATACGTGTGATTTGCAATCCAGAAATGTACTCCATCATTTGTTTTGGATCACAAGACAGCACCTGAGAGCAAGTTTGGTTCCCATAAAAGGCACTGTATCATGTGTTTTTACAACCAAGATGACAGTTTCTCATGTTTTAACCAGCCTAAGGGGCAGGCAAGTGTGGTCTGCAACCAGGAGGGAACTATGGCATTTGTTTTGGCTTCCAAAGACGCACTTAAGAGTAAGACTGACATCAACAGGGGAACTTTAGCAAGCATTTGGCTTCAGAGGAGCAGTAAATCATTTTTTAACCAGCCAAAATAGCAAATTAATGGGGTTTGCCAACCAGGAGGGAGCTATAGCATTTGTTTTGGATTCCAAAGACGCACTTAAGAGTAAGATTGACATCAACAGGGGAACTATAGCAAGCATTTGGCTTCAGAAGAGCAGTAAATCATTTTTTAACCAGCCAAAATAGCAAATTAAATGTGGTTGCCAACCAGGAGGGAGCTATAGCATTTGTTTTGGATTCCAAGGATGCACTTAAGTGTAAGTTTGGCACCCACAGGGAAACTTCAGCAAGCATTTGACTTCAGAAGAGCAGTTAATCATGTTTTAACAAGCCAAAAGAGCAGATTAAATGTGGTGGCCAACCAGGAGGGCACTTTAGCATTTGTTTTGGATCCCAAGAAGGCACTTTGGAGCAAGTTTGGCTCCAAGGGAAGCAAATTCAGGCACGCTTTGGCTCCTAAGAGGACATTTTAGGGCCTATTTTTTATTCTATATAATGCAAGTGCACTCTGACTCGGTTGCCATCTTCATAATTTGATCTCCATTTCTGTGTATTTTGTGTTTTCAGCTGAACTGTGAGTAAAAAGACTTGTGATGGACAGAAGCAGGAAAGTTGACGTCCGTTCAGGAGCATCAGGACAGACGTCACTTCTCACCTCCTTATATGTCTGCAAAAACCAAAGAGGAGCAGGGATTAAGTCGCCTCCTCCACTTGTCTGTTGTGAACCTTAAGCCTCAGATAAACAGAAGTCTTTATGCGATGAAGAGCCTCGTGTTGAATCAGCGGGTTGTAAAATTGAATTTAGTAAACGAAGTCAACCGTCGTAGCCGACCTCATACGGCCGAAACACGTGCGTGGCCTTCAGGTGCTCTTCACAATGCCTGCCTTTTGTTGTCTCCTTTACTTACGGCCTCCTCCACCTTTAATCTCAGCGTTATATAACCGTGAGGGAAATGTGCGTTAGGCAGCGCTGTGTTTTATTAACCAGCTGGCAGTCTCTGAGGCCGCCGCAGGGCTCTTCTCATTTGGGAATGTTTTAGAGCGGTGTTCAGAGAAAGAGGTCAGGGATATATATAATTCTGTACTCTAAGATTTTAGCCTCCAAAGATTTGATCCAGTCTCTTTCTCTCACCTCTGAGCCTCGACGACATGTTTGAATCTTTAATTCTCGGTTGTTTTGTGATATTTTTGGCGTGTTGGGATTTTTCTGGATTGTTTTGCGGAAACAAAACGAAAACACAATGGTTGTTTTTTATTTCAGAACACAACAGAAACTAAAACTTCCTCTCTTATTCAGAAAGAACTTCCTGTTTTGTTGCTTTCTATGCATACTTTTACCCATGGAGGATGTATTTAATCACCTAGGGGGTTAGGGTTGGTTGGTTTTAAGGTTTCATCGCCACAAAACCACACTCTGCCACCTGTTCTTCATTTAAACTTTCACATTTTCATATCTATCACTTTCCTGTATTTGAGGAGGTGTATCTGTTTCAGCATTTCCATAATCTCTCTGCATTTACCTCCCGCCTGGAGGTACGCATGTCCACACGCAGCAGAGGTAGGCGTAAATATCTGGACAGCTGTGCTCGGTGCAGAAAGTACTCAAATGCACAAATCACATCGTTTTTTTCCCACCTTCTCCTCTTCCTTCTTCCTCTCCCCGTAGATTACTCACAGTTACAGGTCAGGCTTTTGTGAAATATCACCTGGAGGGACTCGGGAAGGTACATTAGATTACATAAATCCCATCGTTGGCAGTGCGGCTCGTTCCTCGACTGTAAGAGGAAGATGAGGAGGGCGCAGTTTCCTCCAGGGGATCCCTGGGCAAAGCAGATGACGCATGCAGGAGGATTTTTTTACAATAGAGCCAAACAGTCTCTCCTCACTGTCAACAGATAAAGACACATCTCTGATCTGTGTGGAATAATCATTTAAAGGTCAAAGAAATATCCTTAAATGTAAAACCTGGGACTCTGTACTCAATCAGGACTCAACAAAACTTTGTTATTGTTGAAAACATACACTGAGGTGCTCTTTCAGGAGACAAAATGTGCACTAAGGTGTACTTTTGGGAGCCAAACCCATGTGAAAGTGAACCCCTTATAGGTAAACACCAACAAAGTCCGCCTCTTGGGATCCAAAATACGCCAAAAAGGCCCTCTCAAGAGCCATAAACATGCCCTTGTTGGAGCCAAAACCCATGCTAAGGTGCCCTATTGGGAGCCAAAATACATGCAAGTGTCTTCTTGGGAGCAAAAACATGCTCTTAAGTGCCCACCTGGTTGGCAACCGCAACAACCTGCCCCTTTGGCTGGTTAAAATATGTAAAACTGCCTCCTTAAGAGCTAAAATGCATATGGCGATACTCTCTAGGGAGCCAAAAAAATATGTATCAGTGCCTCCTTGGTGCGAAACTTGTAATAAAGTGCCTGCTTGGGAGCCAAAACATGCCCCAAAGTATCTTCCCCGTAGGCAAACCACTTAAATCTGCCCCGATGTCTTGTGAAAAACATGATAAACTGCCCTCTCTGATCCCAAAACTCATGCGAAAGTGCACTTTGGGGAGCCAAAATACACTCAAGTGCCTTCCTTGGCGCTAAACATGAGCAAAAATATAAAACATGGTTAAAACATGATAAACTGACCTCCTGGGAACCAAAACATGCTGAAGTGCCTCTTCAGTGCAAAACTTGTACAAAAGTTCCTTCTTGAGAGCTAAAACATACTATATAGTGGCTTCCTGATTGGCAAACCACACTTATCTGCCCCTTTGTCTGGTTAAAACATGATAAACTGCCCCCCTGGAAGCCAAAATACAAACATAAGTGCACTCTTGAGTGGCCAACATACACCAGAGTACACTCTTGAGAGCCAAAACACGTAATAAAGTGCCATTTTGGTAGCCAAAATAAACTCCAGTGCCCCCCTTGGTACACAAACGTGCCCTCATTGGTGCCAAACTTGAGCAAAATTGTCTTCCTTGGAGGCAAAACACAACCTAAAGGGCCCTCCTAGTTGGCCAAACATACTTATCTATCCCTTTTTGCTGGTAAAAATATGATAAATTGCCCCTCTGAGAACCAAAACTTGCGCAAAAGTGCCATCTTGGGAGCCAAAACATATGCTTAGTTGCCCTTAACACTTAATTGCCCCTTGTATTGGTTACATAATGATAATCTGCCCCTTTAGGTCAGGGGTTCCCCAACTTTTCTGCCTGTGACTGGTGACCCCCTGCTGTGGTACAACACTAATGGGACAATCCAAAAACAGACAAAAACCAACAAAACCCTCCCTGAGGATACTTAATTTAACTGATAGATAGAAAATTTACAGACTAATGTGCACTTTGCTGAGTTCACAGCATCAAACTTGGACAAAGAAATGTGAAAAACAGATAAAACATTTTCTGTTTGCATAATTTTATATTATCTTTCACCCCAATTTTTGCTTTTATTCTCACAATAATGGATAAAATGTTCATGATTTGTTCATAGTTTTCGATTTTGGGACACATTCCATGACCCCCTATCAATGTCTCGCGACTCCCCAAAGGGTCCCGACCCCCACTTTGGGAACCACTGCTTTAGGAGATAAAATGCGCTGTAGCTTCCTTATAATTAAAACAGCAAATATTAGCATGACATTCGTCTACTTTTGCCAAAACATTTCCTTCACGCCGTGTCAGTGCAGTAGAAACCTCTGGCTGAACCCACAGTAATTGAAAATGCTAAAAAAAATTTAAAAAAAACAACCCTGCTTGTTAAAGGTTTATCTCTGAGCCAAACCTGCAAACTCCACCGTGTGAAACTCTGAGTTCACAAACCGAGACCAGGCGCCGTAATCACACCTCAGCCTGGAGTTAGAGGTAACAGGAGCACACAACATGTTAGACCAGAGCCGTGTTTTAAAGGTTGGTGCTCCGGCATCGTCATGTACAGCGTGTTTCTGCAGACCGGGAATCACACCCAGAGCTGACTGCGTTTCTAATTCAGGCTTTTGTTTGGAGTGAACCTTTCCCTGAAGCGACTGCGCCGGGTGACAGAAGCGTTTCCAGGGGAGCAGCAGACTGCGATTGTACTGAGGAGGTGAGAAAAATGTGGGACTGTGTGAATATGAAGTGAACGTGTGAAAGTGAAGCAGGGGGGGCTGAAAAAAGACAGACCATGTGCCGGAGATAAATACGAGACAACCACACGACGCTGAACAAGAACTGAAAGTACATTTACACGGCTGCTCAGCAAAACTCAGAAACAACTCTGGTTCAGTTTCAACGATTGTTTTAGACGCTGGTTATCTAAGCACTAACTGTTCAAACATAAAACATTATAAAAGCCTTTTAACAAACTCTAAGCTTCAACAAAGAGCAGGAGCTAAGCCACAGCAACACAACAGCCTGTCAGTCAAATTAACCACATCCTTAATTACGTCTAATTACTCAAACCTCTTAAGCTTCAAACAATCATTCTGGATTAGTTGTGAAAACTTTCGTCTGCAATAACAAAACCTGTGAAAACCTTTGTGTCAGAATGTAAACAAATGAATTATTTATAGAGTCTCGTGCTCTGAAGTTTCTAGATATTGTGTACTTCAAAACATTAGCATTACTATTTCGAGTAAAAAACAAAAATGTTCCCACCTGTAATCAAAATTTCTTTAAATTAAGAGAAAGGAATTATAATTTAAGGGGATTGTGTATCTTTGAAATAAGTAAAGTAAGGACGAATGTTAAATATAGATGTGTTTCATTTTGGGGGGTTAAGTTATGGAATGTACTTAGTGACGAATTAAAACTGTGTACATCTCTATTGAGTTTTAAAAAAATATTGAAAGCTAAAATAATAAAGGATTACAGTTTAAAATGACTGAAAGGTGAAATTATTGGGAATGGTAATGTACAGTAATTCTTGTTATGCTCCTTTTTTTTCCCTTTTTGTACTGCTGATATTTTGGGTGATCTTATATATATACACATATACACACACATATATACATAAATATATATACTCTGTAAATTATTACTGCTTTTATAAGGGAACAGTTTCTGCACATGGTCTAATCATTGAGAATAGAAGAAGAGGTTATTTTAAAACTTCACATTTTCTCATGAGTTTATCGGTTGTTGAAAATCATCCGTGAAAAGGGAACTGAGTCATTCTGCTCTCGAGGAAACAGAGTTCTGCTTTTCTTTGAAGTGTTTCATGAACGGGTCGTTATCAAACACAGGGTTAACTAACGGTGTCTCCTAATGGGATCAGCTGTAAGTCCGTGAGGGTGGAGGTCAGGTGTGCTGCTGTGTGCAGGTGGATGTTTACATAAGGGCTGTGTAAGAAGAGCAACAACACACACACTCACACACACTCTCACACCTCCACACACACACAGATTTTGACATGTAAACAGCACAAAAGCTTAGCGCCCTGATTGAAAGCCACACCCTTTCTGCAGCGACAGGGTGGGGCCTCGGCCTGAAAGGAACCAGGAAGCGTTTCAGACGAGTGATGAGTGCGTCTGGTTTCTGCGCGGCAGCATTCCTGCTGTCAGCGCCAAGGAAGAAGTGAAAATGAAGGTGGTGGTGCATTGTTTTCATCAGCGTTCATCTGCATCATGACGCGCCAAATTGATACTTCAGCTCAGCAAATGCACCTTAAAAAACAAGTTAGAGAAACTAAGCTGCCTTTAGTTCAGACCATTGACTGTATATAGAATGGACAGCGTGGCTCCGCCTGTCACCGTTCTACGTTTTTGAAGCCAAAAAACCCTGTTTCTCTAGCCGCCATTGTGCAGCCAGAGTCTGCGCAGTAGAGAATTTCCGGTGGAGCCAAGTAAAAAAGAGAAATAAGAATATTTATTTCTTCTTCTTCAGAAGGTTTAGTCTCCTTTTGGCTCTTTCCCGAAGTTTCTTATATCCCCGATAAAATCTACTCACGAACGGCAGCTGTCCACTAACGTAAAACGAAACTTATATCGCAGTTTTTAACGTCCAATAACTAATGAGAAACTAACTTCTCAGAAAAAAAAAACACCTGAACACCATGCAGCCAGATGACATCATCATACTACCTTCGCGTAAAGATGAGAGAAACGTTTCTACCAGGTATCGTAATTTTTTGAAGTTTTCCCGGCTCATATCTGGAATACATGGGGAGGCGGGGCTTATGACCTATACTGCAGCCAGACACCAGGGGGCGGGGCTTATGACCTATACTGCAGCCAGACACCAGGGGGCGGGGCATCTGCTGGAGGCTTCAGTTTGAGCCGAACGTCGTTACGTCCACTCATTATACAGTCTATGTCAAAAACCCAATTTGGAGTTGATCCCATTAAAAAAATATTCTAGGAGTTTGTTGAAATAGGCACCCTGCTTGTGGAAAAATCCAGACTTTCGAGTCAATTTCTGAACTTCCTGTTCTGAATTCACTACTGTCATAAGAGGCTTTTTTGTAGCTTTAAGTATGATAAACATGCACAAAAAATTTGATGCGAATTGAAGTATGTGGAAAAATGGTCAATTTTGGCCTCCTACCCTAACTCGCCCATTGAGTTTCTTTTTTTTTTTTTTGACAACTTTCATGGTCAATGTGTCTCGTATACTTCTAAAGAAGAAGAAATAAATACTTTATAAATATTTTTATTTCTCTTTTTTACTCTGCTCCACCGGAAATTCTCTACTGCGCAGACTCTGGCTGCACAATGGCGGCTAGAGAAACAGGGTTTTTTGGCTTCAAAATCGTAGAACGGTGACAGGCGGAAGCACGCTGTCCATTCTATATACAGTCAGTGGTTTTTGAGCACTGGACACAAGGACAATCAAAAGGTATTAAAAGATTTTTTTGTAACTCTATGCGCGTGGCCTGGATAGGCAGCCAAAGTTGCCCATTTGGTGGAAACATGCAACATGTTTGTGGCTTTAACTATACATGTCAATTCCTATCATTAACCTGAGTCCATTCTTTTTAAAAGCAGCTTTTTGATGAAGTATCACATCTTAGTTAAAAGAACATGGATCAAAAACGTCTCCATCTCTTCAGTTTGTGTTGAAATGTCCCTAAATCCTGCAACAACAATAAACAATCGAGGAATCGGAAACTGAAAACCCTGGTGAGAAATCTTCTCAGACTGACAGAAACTGTGGCCAGGATGAGTTACCTGTCTGGGCACGTAGCACACACAAGCACAAAATAACCAGACAAACAGTTTTTGGAAACAACACGACCACTGAGACGGAGCCAGACTCTGGAACAAGGCAGGAGAATGAACTGGCTTCAGTTTGGCAGCTCAGCTGTCAACAATGCACCCGTTTCCTGTCGGGTTGTTGTTTTTTTTTTTCTGTGCACTGAGCAGGATGGAAGGACAGACAGAGCTCAGGAGACGATTTCAACTCAGAACAGATAAAGTTCAGGTGGATTCAAGAATTTAGACATGCAAGAATTTTAGTGTTTGCTTTCTACAACATCCTTAAAAGTCCCGACAGCGGCTTCATGTGTGTTTAATATCTTACAGGGTTGTCTGAGGGTACAGTAATTATAAACACACTGAGTGTACAGGCATGTCTCAAACACATGATAAATACGTGATTGTACATCCAGCTCTCGTCTGTCTGCCCTCCATAATTTGCATTCCTGCTCTCAGCGCCGGAGCAAACAGGTCATTCGACAGTTCGGCTGTCGGCCGCTCTTTCAAACGCTCTTTGATCTGTCGCGTGCGATATTTCCCCCTCAGTGAACTCGGCGATAACTATGAGAGGAAAAAACGCTGTTTGCTGACTTTAGGAGAAGCTTTTGTTTCAGAGACTTTCTCTAAAATGAGTCAAGATCAAGGATTAGGGCTGGGTAAGAAAAAAAAAATCTCAAAATAAAATCAATTCTCATTTTTAAAATCTGATTCACATACATGCATCTGAGCACAGAGGGCGTTTGATTTATTCACCAAGCCTGCCCTGTTTATAGAATAACTACTGTACAGTAGGGCTGAACGATGTGCAAAAATAATCTAATTGCAATTATTTTTCCCTATATTGCAGTTACCATTTATGCAGCGATTATTCTTTGGCTTCCACATCATGAAAACTTCAAATTCAGTGTCTCAGAAATTTAGAATAAAAAAGAGAAGAGTTTTGAATAGGGGAAAGTTTTGCTACTTTATGACCTTTCTCCCAATTATTGCCAATTTTCACCCATTTTTGCTGATTTTTGGACCATTTTTTGGCAACTTATAACACTTATTTTTATTGCTACTTCTCTATTTTTGCTTCTTTTCCAAGTATGTTTCAGAGACTTTCTCTTAGTGAGTTAAAAATCAGGATTAGGGCTGAGAAAAAAAAGTTTTCTCCCAGTTTTTGCCACTTTTCACCCATTTTTTTGCATTTTTGACCTTTTTATTTTTGCATTTTTTACACTTATATTTATTGCTACTTCTCCATTTTTGCTTCCTTTCCAAGTTTGTTTCAGAGACTTTCTCTTGGTGAGTTAAAAATCAGGTTTTAGGGCTGAGTAAAAAAAATAGTTACTGGGCAAAAACTGGGAGGAAAAAAGTTTTCTCCCCATTATTGCCAATTTTCACCCATTTTTTTTGCATTTTGGCTTTTTTTTTGCATTTTTTACACTTATATTTATTGCTTCTTCTCCATTTTTGCTTCCTTTCCAAGTTTGTTTCAAAGACTTTCTCAAAGTGAGTTAAAAATCAGGTTTAGGGCTGAGTAAAAAAAAAAAAAAAAAAAAAAAATTGTCTCTCAAAATAAAATCAATTCTCATTTTTGAAATCTGATATTGATTCACAAAGTCCACATATTCATCAGTGAATCAGTCCACTGATTTTGCAGTATATGTTTTATGCTCTGCACCAGTGTTACTCAACCAAATGGCCAAATTGTTGAAAACTACCACTGCAAGAAAAACAATTAAAGTGGTGAAAAGTAGCAAAAACAGTAAGACGCACCAATACAAATCATTTTAAGATGGCCAAAAATGGTCAAGGAGCAGCAAAAAATGGGGAGAAAACATGAGAGATATCCAGAAAGAAGCAAAGAATTGTCCAAAAGTGTTTTAAAAAAAGAGTGAAAAGTGACCAAACTGGCTCAAAAGCAACAAAAACTGGCAGGAAAATAATGAGAAAGCTTGGAAAATAGTGAGATAGTAGCAACAATGGGGGAAAAATAATGAAAAAAAACTGTGAAAAGTGGTAAAAATAGCCAAAAGAAATGAAGAAATTGCGAGAATGTTGGGATAAAACTTAAGAAATTGTCAGAAGGAAACAGAAAATGGTTCAAAAGTGGTGGTAAAGGGGCGCAGTGGCCTTTTTCCCGCATGTCATTCCCCACTCTCTCCCCCTTTCCTACTCCATCTACTGTCCTTCTCTACTCAATTAAAGGCAGAAAAGCCCAAAAATATCTTAAAAAAAAAAAAAAAGTGGTGGGAAAAATAGTGTAAGTGACGAAAATGGGCAAAAAGAAACATCATGGGTTGTTCAGCCTGTTCAGCCCTACTATGTATTTTGCTGTATTGCAATAAGTCCAAACAATTTAAACCCAAATATTTCCCCTGATTTTAAAGATAATGATTCCAGTTATGTCAGTTTGGAGTATGAATCTTTTCTTTGAGGATGTAATGAAAAGATAAGCATCAGACGAAAGATGCTGATGTGTTTTTTTAAATGTGAATCTTTTGGGGGGAAATTGTAAACAAAAGAAAAATTAGATTTTTTTTTTTCCCAGTTTGAGCCCAGGTAGAAGCTTGATGAGTATTTTAATTCAAAAATCAGTGGTGATTCCAAGCCCTAATCAGGATGGTTTGGTTTGATGTGTCAGTGTTTTGGTGATCGTAGCCCCCCCCCCTCACACACTCACAGTAACCCCACCCCCCGTGTCTGTGTTGGCGTCTTACCCTTGAGCAGCGGCAGGGGCGTGAGCTCTATGGGTTTGCCCTGAGAGCGGAACTGGGACGAGCTCTGCGACCGCTTCTGCTTGGCCTTCCTGACAGACTTCCGTGAAAATCCGTCCACTTTGTCCACAGATGGAGATGTGGTGGCTGCCGAGGACATAGCCCTGCTGGGATAAACACACGGGGGGTGGGGGTGGAGGGGGGGGGGGAGAGCGGTTAACACGATCACATTAGACACGGGTTTAAAAAAGTCCCAGTTCACAGAGGACAAAAGGATCAGACAGAGAAGAAGCAGAGTTCAGACGGTTTTTATCTTCAACATGCTTGATTTGTTTCAACGCCAACAAATCAGATCGTAATCAAAAATAAAAATTAAAGCACAAGCAGAGACGACCATGTTTTTTGGAGTTGTCCTACTCTACATCCGTTTCGGCTAGAAATATTAAAAATTATGGAACGTATTCTGGGAATATCAGTTCCGTTAAATTTCACTTTTCTTTATTTGTGTGACCTGCCACATGATATAAGCAAAGACACTAAATATCTTTTAAAAATATTTATCATTTCTGCTGAGAAAGCTATCACCCGTAACTGGCTACAGATATATACAAAATTGGATAGAAATTATAAAAGAAATTCATGAAATGGAAAAAACGACTTTTTTATTAAGATTAAGAAGAGATTTGTATATTTTAAGATGGGAAAAATTGGCACTTTATTTTGGAATAGTTGATGTGGAGGGTGTCTGCTCCTCATCCCAACTTGCGAAAACAACAGAACCATTTAATATTTCATCAGAGCATTAATTTATGAAAATACTGTACAAAACCTACGACTGTTAAACTCCTCGGCAACTGTGAACATTTCAGACTTGGCAACGTTTTTGACGTTTTTTGTCTTGTATCTGTTTTTTCTTTTTCTTGTTACTTTTACCTTTCTGTCTTTGCTGTTCATAAATGAAAAAATGGAAATAAACTTTAAGTGTTAAAAAAAAAAAAAGCACAAGCAGATTCATTTCTTTGGACTCAAAACTGTGATTTCATGAAGCGTCTAATGTAAGTAAATAAGACAGAAATGAAAATCTATTGGTGCAGGAAGTTTCACCTGAAGAGTTTTTGTGAAATAGAGAAAGCACTGATAATTTTTCATTTTGATGCATGTTACCAACAGCTTTTATTAAATCAATAATCAGATGATAAGAGATCAATTTAAAACTGGGTTATGGGTTACTCTGTCTGCAGCATTGTCCCAAAAATGAGTCGAGCTCACATTCAAAGTCTTACATTTTTTATTTAAGTTTGAAAAAGACATTTGCAGCTGAGTGTAAAACTGTCATGAACAAGTTTCTCATGGTGGCACAGGACTGGAGAATTTATTACATCTAAACTTTAAATATTCCCCCGAGGGTCATTAAAGCCCTGAAGACCAACATCACATCATTCCTGCCAGACACATGTACTGAGAACTAGTTTCTGTTGCGAATCGATAAGAAATGGTTAAATCCATTATTATTGATCACCTTTTTCTTAACAATTCCCTTATCAATTCTTCTCCACGGAGGGAGATACTATCAGCCCTGAAAGGTCGAGGATGATTACAGAAAGAAGGAATGCTTTTTAAACAAGAACCGCTGTTTGTTCTTCTGACAACTGTTCAGAGATCGAGGATCCTGCGACTTTCATATTTATCAACTTCGAGCTGAATAAATTTTGACAAAACCCATAAAGCTACCTTTTCGAATTCCTGCTGATATGGTATGGGATCAATATCAGTATCGACCAATACTCAAGGCTGCAATATCGGTATTTCATCGTGAAGTGATAAGGTTGTATCAGGACACCTCTATTTGTATTTTTCAAAATTTGACACTTGTCTTTCCACTTTTACTGCACATAAAAACCAACTCCAAGTATCAGTATCGGGCCTGAAAAATCCATATCTACGGAAGAGGATTAGGGCCACTGAGAAAAAAAAAAATCTAAAAAAAAAAAAAAAGTCATAATTCTGAGAAAAAAGTCAAAATTCTGACTTTTTTTTTTCTCAGTGGCCCTAATCCTCTTCCGTACATATCAGTCTATCTTCGATTGGAAAAATCTACAATCTGGATGCTTTCAGCAGACACAGAAATTGCAGTACAACAAACTTTTTGACTTCTAATTTGTATTTCAAAGAATAACCAAAACAGATTGACGGTTTAATTAATATTCAGAATTAGAAGTGCATAATATTATCAAGACATTATCAGTATCTGTTGACATTGGCTTAAATATGAACTATTGGTTATCGCCCACTGTGTTAATATCTTGTGATATAATTTAACACGTAAAATAGAGCAACATGTTCCCTGTGAACAGAGGTTGTTCTCTCACTCTGTTATTAGTTAAATTCTTCAAATTGCCTGTTTGTGAGTTTTGTTATGATTGACTCAGGGAGAGCATTAAGTCATTAAGTATTTCTATTATTTTGCTTGACTAATGTAAAACAAATGTGATGAGTAGCAACCATATTACTTAACTCCTATACAGAAGAAAGATGACGATCTCTGCAATTATAAAAAAAAAGTATTTGCATCGGTAATTGTCTAAATAAGTTGTAAAATATTGGTTTTCTTTCTTGCTTAAAACTCTACGTGCCATAAATCTATCAATACTATCTTTATTTATCTTATCTTAGTTTTATTTTTTCAATGTTTATATTTGATGTGGGTATTTGACTTGATATTTTGGTTCTTTTGTTCTTTTTATTGCTGAACTGTTTTTCTTACCGTGCATTCACTACTTATTTAGGATTTAAAAGAATGGGACCTGAGTATTAATCATGTACTTATTTACCATTAATGAAGTGTTTGGGCTCCAGAAGGATTCACAACAACAAAGATCTGTTTTGCAGCTTGAGATTTCAAGCCTTTCGCATTCAGACCAACATGGTGGTCAGCTCATGAAAGCAAAACTTCTCAACAATCAACAATCGTCAAAAAAAGAAGGAAAAAAATGAAATGGAGACATCAGAAGCTTTTTTTCATATCATCCTGCAGCATTTTCTTCCTCACACAGACCTGAGCAGCCACAGCAGAGTCAGAGCGTTTCATTTTCCCAGCACAGGCCTGAGCCCTGGTACAGTACAGCCACACACTGCTCTAACACACACTAACACACACTAACACACACAGACTGAAAACACCAGCGTCTGACCACAACAATGGGGCAGGTTTCTGCGGCTGCGAAGCGTCTGAGTGAGAGGAAGCAGAGGAAACGTCCACTGCTGCGTGTTCGCTGCTGATTACGTCTGAAATACTTCTGACAAACTGCTCCGGCGCTCGCAGCTGAAAAAGACTTTTCACGGCCGACTCTGTCTCTGGACCACACCCAGGACGACACACACACACACACACACACACGTGGAAAAATAAAGCAGAGGTTTCCTCTCAGCTGGCAGAAGCTTTCAGGGTCTAAAAGGCTCCTTAGAGTTTTAAAGAATCCGACATGTTCTTATAGAAACATGATCTCACCTTCATCAACAAAAACTCTGAGCACAAACACTCAAACTTAAAGCTCCACGATGCTTCATGACTCAACAATCAACAATCGTCTTCAAACTAAGGCGATTTGCAAATAATTTAATTGCGATTACTTCTCCCTATATTGCATTTACAATATAAGGTGTGACTGTTCCCCTCTTATGTGTTTGACTACACATTTTTAGTGATAAACACTAACATTAATTATAACACAACAACAACCTATCACGTTTTTTTGCTACTTGAGACTGCTTTTTGCATTTAAGTCACTTTTCACTCCTTTTTTGCCACTTTTGAACCAAGTTTTCTCAGAATTTTCCTGCCAATTTTTGTTGCTTTTGGCCCAGCTTGGTCACTTTCCACTCTTTTCTCACCAATTTTGTGCCTTTTATTTGCTACTCTCTGTCTATTTTTCCCAATTTCTCCCAATTCCCTGTTGCTTTTTGACCATTAACTATTAAACTATTAACTATCACAGTTATATGTAAAAAGGAAATACCATAAACATACCAAATCATTCAAAATAAATGCAACTTATATATGTTTTGTTTCTCTTCGTAACACATTTTTTTGATTGATATGACTTGTAGTTTGTAAAATGTGGTTATTTCAATTCTTGGGTCGGTTATTCCATTTCATTTATGACGATTATCTTTAAATTGTTTTGTAGATTTGGCCCGCATGTTTGTTTTTTAATGTTTCTGAGAAATAGTTTTAGTTACATTGAAAAAGCTTCACGAGGAAAAGTCCCTCTAAAATTTTGTTTATTGTTTCTGTAACTTAAGAATACGTAATTCATTTTCAAATGGGCCATTACTTATGTGATCAATTTTTCTTGTATGGTTGAAAAGGACAAGATTTTATCTAAACTTTTGGTTTCATTTTTATACTATTTAAATGTGAATCCTGACAGTGTTTTTTCCTAATTTTTGTCTAATTTCCGTCTACGAAAGCAATTTCTGGTCCCTTTTGATGTGGTTTATGTTTGTGGTAATGTTTAAATTTTGCTCCCAACAAAGGTTTTTTGATCACTTTAAATCTGCACTTTGACGACATATTCGTCCAACGTCCTCGTTTATGTGAATTTCTGAATCCTGTAAATGTGGTGTATGTGGACACGACGTCATCAAAAATCTAGTCTTCAGTCTTTTCGGGATCATTTTCTAAAGTGTAGTTTCATATTTGGTCTTGCTTTGCTGCCTGTGTGGTCCTCGCTTGATTCTCTCCACAACAAAGAAGAGAAACAAATGCGATGTTTTGCAGCGTCACCATAAACGTATAAAAACGCGTAACAACACATCAAAAATAAAACTCTGAGCTGTGAAGTAAACAGGAGGAGGAGGAGAATCCTCAAACTGCTGTGTTGTACGTTTAAGATTACCACAGACGTTTCACTCACAGAGAATTAATACTTCTTGTTTTATTACCCAAATAACTTCCTGTTATGAACTTGTGTGTCCTTCAAAATAAGAGCACACTGTAAAAGTAACTACACTGCAAAACTTCAGTGAGAGCCTAGGAGACACTAACAGTCCTTTCAGCATGAAAAACAATATCCAGGTAGATAATTTATGGGAAATAAAAGTCAAACTAAGTCATCCGCAGCTTAAGTTGATGTTAATTTTAAATTTAATTTTATCTTCATGGTTGTAATTTTAGAAATCTATTGAGACAGTTATGTGATACATTCAGCCAGATTAATAAATCTGAACCAAAAATATGTTACTATACTAAGTGTTGTGTGTGTGTGATTTATAGGAGAAATCAAAATATCGAGATATATATATTGTGTATTGGGATATAGCTAAAAAAATAACAAGGTGTTGGTTTTGTGCCGTATCGTGCAGCTCTAGTTAAAGGTAGCTCGCAGTGTTGGATAAATATTTATAAATTCACCAACTCAGCTGGATGACACGCAGGCTGGAGAAGAAAAGAAGAAGAAGGACCTCGGTATAAAGAGTTACGTAATAAGACGTGAATGAGGCGCTGCAGGCGGTTTCTCTAACGCTCTGTCAAAGTCACACAGGCAGTCACAGAGTCTGTCCAGCAGACAGAGAGAGAGAGAGAGAGAGAGAGAGAGAGAGGCTGCCAAACACATGTAGGCCTCAATAAAAACACACACACATCATGGTGCTGCTGCTGCCTGAGGATGCGAACAGCACTAACTGACAATGAAGCCTTTAACAGATACATGAGGCTGCACAGACCATCGTCCGTCATCGTGTTCGTACGCTTCGATTGCCAAGTGATTAATGGTTGTAGAGCAGCGTGGCGTCCATCTGTGGACTGAGATCGTCGAGGTGTTGATGTAAAAATGAATCTTCATGGCGACAGATTTTGTATTTTGTATGTTTACCTCCTTCTACCTGTTTGGAGCTGATATTTGTGATTTAACGTCAACAAACCTTTACTGATCTCTCTGTATTTACCAATGACTGTATATAGAATGGACAGCGTGCTTCCGCCTGTCACTGTTCTACGTTTTTGAAGCCAAAAAACCTCGTTTCTCTAGCCGCCATTGTGCAGCCAGAGTCTGCGCAGTAGAGAATTTCTGGTGGAGCAGAGTAAAAAAGAGAAATAAAAATATTTATTTCTTCTTCTTCAGAAGGTTTAGTCTCCTTTTGGCTCTTTCCCGAAGTTTCTTATATCCCCGATAAAAACTACTCACGAACGGCAGCTGTCAACTGTCGTAAAACGAAACTGCCTCCAGCAGATGCCCCGCCCCCTGGTGTCTGGCTGCAGTATAGGTCATAAGCCCCGCCCCCTGGTGTCTGGCTGCAGTATAGGTCATAAGCCCCGCCCCCTGGTGTCTGGCTGCAGTATAGGTCATAAGCCCCGCCNACGACGACGAGGAGATAAAACTCCAACGAGAATCTTCACCAAACAGAGTCGGAGGAGCTCGTCTTACCTGTGCAAAGGGGCGCCTGAATCCCCATGTACAACCATCAGTGCCTCGCTGTCTATCTCTGCGTCTCTGACTAAGCGGCTAATGGCGAGGAAACAGTCCAGAGCCACCACAGCGCACGGCGGAGAGCGAGACTACGGCGGCAGGTCGGGCGTACGGCACCCACAGCACCAAAGCCGTTCCCCTCCCATGTCTCTTACATAAGAGAGCAGATGACAGCAGAACAGGACGGGGAGGGAGGGGGGGAGGGAGGGGGGAGGGAGGGATTAAAGAACAAGGAGGAAGGAGAGAGAGAGAGAGAGAGAGAGAGAGAGGAGGGGGACATACATCGCTACAGAAAGAGAGGAAGAGGAGGGAGGGAGCTGCTGTTCGACAGGAAGTCAACAAATAGGCAGAGAGCAAGAAGAGCTGAAGAACAAAACACACACACACACACACCACAGGACACACACACACACTAGGGCTGAACGGTTTTAGAAAATTATTATTATTTATTTTCAGAAAATTACATCAAACCATTGAAACATCAGAAGCTTTTTCTCTAATGTGAGGATGAAAATGAAAACTGAAGGTAAGAATTGTTTCAGACTTTGAGATAAAAGGTCGATATTTTAATATGAAAAGTGGAAATTTTGAGAAGTGAAGACAAAATTCTGAGAGAAGAAGTCAAAATTTTGAGAAATAAATTTAACATTATGTGAAAAAAGTCTAAACTTTCACATTTACGGTCAAAATTTTGAGAGAAAGGCAAAAGTATGAGATAAAAAAAGTCAAAATTTTCAGATAAAATATCAACATTTTGAAATAAAGGCAATATTTGAAATAAAAAAAATAGAAAGTCAAAATTATGAGAAATAAAGACCTCATTAAAGAAAAGGCAGAACGTTGAGGGAAAAAATTTTTTTTTAGATAAATAGTGCGATTTCTGACCTTAAACTACAATTCTTTCCAAGTCTTTCCGACTTTGAGATAAAAGGTCAATATTTTAATATGAAAAGTGGAAATTTTGAGAAATAAAGACAAAATTCTGAGACAAAAAGTCAATAACTGTCAGAGTTTCAGAAATCAATTGAACATTACGTGAAAAAAGTCCAAACTTTTTCATTTAAGGTCAAAACTTTAAGACGACAAAGGTCTAAGATAAAAAGTCTATGTTTTGAAATAAAGGCAATGTTTGAGATAAAAAGTTGAAATTTTGATATAAAAAGTCAAAATTCTAAGATTAAAGTCAAAATCATACGAAATAAATACAAAATTATGGAATAAAAGGCAAAAAAAAGAAGATTTTTGGATAAATGGTCGAATTTTGACTTTTATCAAACCCTGAGTCTAAAACCTATTCTTGTTATTTCTAAACCAGATTTTCTAAATTGTATTTTTAGTTATAAAAACTGAAGAACAAAGAGAGTCTATCTTTGACTCTTAACTTTAAAAAATAATGCAGTGCGAAATATTCCTAATTGTGTCAAGTAAAATAAAATACAAAACAAAACAATTTTTAAAAAATCCAACAATCTCAAGGAAAAAAGGATTTTACCAACAGTCTCACACTCAAAGACAGGTGTGTGTGAAACAGCTGATATAACAGATCCTGGGTCAGACAGGAGCAGCTTTAGCGATCACATGATCACGATGTTTGAAATTGCGATTTCGATCAAAAATGATAAATCGTTCAGCCCTAACACACACACACACACACACACACACACACACACACACACACACACACACAGAGGCAGGAGAAGAAGCTCCAGGATCTGGTTTGTGGTCCAGAGTTAAAACTGTGAAAACTCAGTTCTGAATATGAGGAGAAAAGTCTCATAATGAAAGTTTGTCTGCAACTCATCAACGTGCAACATGACAACTCGAGTCGTCAGAAACATTAAAACTCTGAAAACGACGCCAAGAGGCTGTTTCCACGACAACAGTTTTAGGCTGAAACTCAAAAGTATTGTTGTGTTTCAGCCAATGGCGTTTTAGATGAACTTTGCAGAGCAGATGTTCGTGCCTGATTCATTTTCTGAAATCTTGCACATCCATCTTGCCAAGCTCCAACAACAAATGATTTCACCCGGTCCAACATCGACCGGCCCAATCAGAGATGAGAGGCAGGAGCGGCGGATGTGACGACAGCAGGAAGCGCCTGAGTGTTTGAAAACACTGGCAGCATGTGAAGCAGTCACCATGGATGCGGCGATATCTCTAGTTTTATCAGAAAAAGAATCAATTTCTTCTTTAAGAGAAGAACAGAGAACGTCGCTTAAAGCCTCTCTGACAGGGAACGGACCAATGACTGTATATAGAATAAACAGCGTGCTTCCGCCTGTCACCGTTCTACGTTTTTGAAGCCAAAAAACCCCGTTTCTCTTCGGCGGTAACACGTCGGTCTCAGACGCGTCATCTCTTAAAGGTCACCTCGGTTCATTTTTTCTCTTTATTTTTATAAATAAAGAAGAAGAAGTCTTCCAAATCAGAGGAAAACCGAGAAACCTGAAGTTTCTTATATCCCCGATAAAAACTACTCACGAACGGCAGCTGTCAACTATCGTAAAACAAAACTTATATCGTGGTTTTTAACGTCCAATAACTAATGAGAAACTAACTTCTCAGAAAAAAAACACCTGAACACCATGCAGCCAGATGACATCATCATACTACCTTAGTGTAAGGATGAGAGAAACGTTTCTACCAGGTATCGTAATTTTTTAAAGTTTTCCTGGCTCATATCTGGATATGTACCCCTCCGCCCCGAATACTGGATATGACGTCGGTCTGTGGTCCCCCGCCCCGAATACTGGATATGACGTCGGTCTGTGGTCCCCCGCCCCGAATACTGGATATGACGTCGGTCTGTGCAGGGGGCGGGGCATCTGCTGGAGGCTTCAGTTTGAGCCGAACGTCGTTACGTCCACTCATTATACAGTCTATGCTCTAAACCTTTGTTATAAACTGCTCCTACAGTTATAGGAAGCGTAATGTGTTTCCCCATGGGAACCCTGGTTAGCTTTAGTAGTACAGATAATTACAAGATTTTGAGATAAGTCAAAATTTTGACTTTTAACACAGATTTTACTTTTAATCACAAAATTTTGACTTAATATGGGCAAAATTGTGTTTTCTCAACTGGCAGAAATTGGCTTTTATACCCTTTTTCTTTATCAGATAAAAAGAATAAGGTCTGATAATCAAATTTACAAGGAACGCACTGATGTCACTTTTTATCAAACCAAATAGAAGTACTTACATTTGAGTACCGATCTGAATACTTAGTAACATCACTGCAGTTCTAATGTGACTTTTATTTCCTCACTCTCTCATTTTAACAAATGAAATCAAGACCATGATGCACCTGCACATGTTGCTGATAGTTAACAGTTTCTCTACCAGGGTGTCAATAACAAGACAACTTGTTCATAGTAGAATTTGTTGTTGCAGTATTTGGCGTACTTTTACAAGTACGAGAAGAAGTACTTCAGTTTTGTATCTGCACGGATACCGATACCGATACTGGTATCTGTGTATCACTAAAAATGACAAAGGCATAACTTATCGTCCCAGCTTTTCACCAGTTTTCTTATCAGGGCAGAACTGAAAATCAATGTGAGGCTGTAAAGTTTCATCAAACCGTTAAATATCTCTACATGTTTCTTGCAGCAACATCTTAAAATGTCACGTTTTGTTCAAGCAGCACTGAAAAGGCCAAAGACATTACAGCGTTTCCACATGTGGACAATACCCGGGCGGACCACCAAAGTACGTTTAAGACGCCCAAAAGTCAAGTCCACGAACAGATTTTCTTTCTGTCTTTTACCAAAAAAAAAAAACGACACCATCCTATAAGTGACACCAGCTCACTGAGGCGGTGGGAGCTGGAAAAAGAAAAATCTGGTGTTAATTAGAATCTTTTCTTTGTCTTTCAAACTGATGGTGATCGCTGCCACGTCATCGAGCAGCATCATTCACACCTGAATCACCTTTAGTGAAGACTATAAAAAGAGCTGATGACCAATTTCATCAAAGGATCTGACACAGAGACGAGAAACTGAGCAGAGGACGAAGTTACGGATGAACATTCATGGATAAGTTAGAAAAGAAAAAAGCACAATGATCTAATAATGAAGTCATCAGATAGAGATCGCTTCATCTGCTCATTATTTTCACTTTCAGAGTATTTTATCAACAGTTCTTCATCGATGACACAACTATAAATGTTTGTTTTTTCTCCTGCAGTTACAGGAATAAGTCTCTGCTGTTAATATTGACATTTTGATAAAGTGGCACCAGGGATTACTTGTGAAATTGTGTTTAAAAAGAACTCACATGATTATTTGGTTTTATCATGTGGAGCTGCTTTTTGTTAGTTAAAGTGTTTCAGCACAAACTAACAGAGAAAAGGAAAACTATATTCAACGTGTAACAAAAGTGCAAGTTGAGCAAATGTTAGTCCCAATGGGAAAACGACAGAAAAGTACAAAATTTTACTTGGTGCAAATTGGACTAAATCATCATATTCTAATCATAGACAGTGTAATAATATTTCTAGAACCTGAAATATGTCAAAATATAAGCTTCAGTTTTTGCAGCAGATGTTTTCTGTTCTACACCAGAGTTACTCAACCAAAGAGACAAACTGTTCAAAACTACCTTTACAAAAGAAACTATACAAGTGATAAAAAGAAACAGCAAAGAGAAGCAATAAAACTTAGAGGGAGTAACAATTGCCAAAATAAGCAACAAAAATTGGCATTTAAATTGGGATAAAACCTGGAAATACTCAAAAAAGTAGCAAAAAGTGGCAAAAAAAAAGGAAAGTGACTAAAATGATCGAAAAAGCAAAGAAAATTAGCTAGAATATTTTTAAAGACAATTAGGAGAGGGACACAAATGGTGAAAAGAGTGATGAAAAAACAGTGGAGAGTGGTAAAAATAGCCAAAGTTGACAAAATGGCAAGAAAGTTGGAATTAAACTTAGAAAACAGTGGTCAAAAACAACAAAATTTGCATTAAAATTTTGATAATACCAGAAAAAACAGTAGCAAAAATGGTCCAAAATGCCAAAAAGTGGTCCAATATTGACTAATATGGCAAAACAAAAAGCAAAGAGAAGCAACAAAACTTAGTTTGAGGTAGTAAAAATAGCCAAAATGAGCAACAAAAATTGGCATTTCAAATAGGACAAAACCTGAAAATACTTAAAAAAAAAAAAAGTAGCAGAAATGGTCCAAAAGTGACTCAAATGGCCAAAAAAAAATATAAAGAAAACTCAGACAGTAGCAAAATTGGTGAAAAAAGTGATGAAAAAACAGTGGAGAGTGGTAAAAATGGCCAAACTTAACAAAATGGCAAGGAAGTCGGAATTAAACTTAGAAAGTAGTGGTCAAAAACAACAAAATGTTCATTAAAATTTCGATAAGACCAGAAAAAACAATAGCAAAAATGGTCCAAAATGCCAAAAAGTGGTCCAATATTGACTAATATGGCAAAACAAAAAGCAAAGAGAAGCAACAAAACTTAGTTTGAGGTAGTAAAAATAGCCAAAATGAGCAACAAAAATTGGCATTTCAAATAGGACAAAACCTGAAAATACTAAAAAAAAGTAGCAAAAATGGTCCAAAAGTGATTAAAATGGCAAAAAAAAAAATTGGAGAAAATTCAGAAAGTAGCAAAAATGGTGAAAAAAGTGATGAAAAAACAGTGAAGAGTGGTAAAAATGGCCAAAGTTAACAAAATGGCAAGGAAGTTGGAATTAAACTTAGAAAGTAGTGGTCAAAAACAACAAAATTGGCATTTTAATTTAGATCAAATCTGGATATATACTCAAAAAGTAGCAAAAAATGTCCCAAAGGTGGCAAAAAAAAATGAGTGAAAAGTGACTAAAATGGCCAAAAAGCAGCAAAACCTGCAAGAAAATTTTGGAAGGAGGAAGTAGCAAAAATGGTAGGGAAAAGTGGCAAAAGCAGTGAAACTTGGTAAAAATGGCCAGAGTCAACAAAAAGTTGGGGTAAAACTTGGACAATAGTCAGTTTGTTGCAAAAAATGGTCCAAAAGTGTCAAAAAATTGGGAGTTAACTTGGAAAATAGTGGGATGGTTTCAAAAAAATGGTAGAAAAGTGGTAAAAAAGAAAGAAAACGTGGTTAAAATGTGTAAAAATCAGTCCCAGTTGTCGTGGTAGTGGGTTGTTGCTGTTGTGCTGCTATAACTAATTTAAACATATTAAAAACATAAAAGAAGGGAACCTAGAAATAGTCAAACCAAAAAAATCGCAATTATAATATTTCTGCAACTCATTCAGCTCTATAAGACAGGTTTTTCTACATCCCATAATTCTTTGTAACAGAGGTTTTCAATGAAGCGTGGTAAAAGTTTGAATCCCACATCGACTATTTTTAATCCTTTCACTTCTTTAGAAAGTCTGACATCTCCACATTTCAACCTGACGGCAGCAGCACGTCTGATTGGTGTGATTCATTCATGGGATAATTGCACTGGAACAAATGAACTCAGGAGCTTTAAACACACACACACACTCACACACACTCACACACACACACACTGATAAAACGGGGGCCGTTACTACACCGATCGTCGTAAACGCTGAGACTTTGGATGTTGAGTTATCTCCTCTGCAGCAGCAGGACCTTTCCTTCAACGTGGCGTGACATTCACAAACTTTGAAGATGAGTGTGTTTGACAGAACCAAAACATGAGCAACACCTCCACACACACACACACACACATATTTTGCAAATACCGTGACATTAAATGCATAAAGCCACACCTGGCTCTTGGTATGTTGCTGTCATTCCTACATGAGTGACGGGGCAGAGGCCGAGTCAACACAAAGACCAGTTTTCATCCTTCAGCATCTCACACACACACACACACACACACACACACACACACACACACACACACACACACACACACACACACACACACACACACTCACTGCTGTCAAAACAGAGTCACTACAGGTGAGACAAACATCAGCGATACACTCTGCAATCTGCGAACATGAGCATGATTTTCTACCTGGTTGTGATGAGATGTTGCTGCAGCTGTTTGTGTTTAAGTAAATGCTTCCTCACTTGCATTTGTTGTTTTTTTTAATCTGTGGTTCTGGTGATTTTGTCTCTAAACTTTGCCGACACACTGCACCACAAAAATGTAACCTATATACTGAATTAACCCTAATATAAAACGAGTTGTTGTTGTTTTTTTTTTTCTTCTTGATGAAAATAGCAAGAAAAAGTTGGGTCGCTACATGACTGCAAGGGAAGAGAGCGCCAGGTTTTTGTAAAGTCAGTGACCTCATTGGGCCTCATTCAGGAATAAATGCGTAGAAACGTTCGCACTCCCCGTACGAAATGAGAAAATACGCAAAATCATCGTCGGATTCATGACACGTGTGCACCAGCCGTCTTTGTTTGCACCACCGTGCGTATATAAGTGAATCAGAATCATTCTAAATCCACGGGCGCGTTCCTGCATCCTGAAATTAACATAAACCACGCCTCAATTCATCCATATAAGGACGTCTGTTCAGAGGTTCAGGAGGAGGCAGTCCCCTGGCCGCCGGGGACCCCTACCCCGCAAGGCCTGGGGACTGCCTCCCGCCTGCCCCTGTCTCCTCTCACTGCCTCCTCCTTAGCTGGTACGTAGCTGTCTCTGGGACAGTCTGGCTGGGCTCTGCGCTCTGACATAGCTGCCGGTTGCCCGGCGCTGGGGGCCCTCTAGGTGTGTATCCGGTCCTTGGAGGCAGCAGGGCTACACCTGCATGTTCACTCCCTGGCATGATCACTCAACACCAAACATAACTCAACTCTTATAATCTGCATTCACACCCATGCAGCTGCTTGTGTAGGTAAGTATATGTGTATACATATGTTCCTGTGCATATAGATTTATAATTGTTATTGCTGTGCTCATTGGTTCTCATGCTCTCTCCAGTTCATCTCTCCACAGGTGCTCCTAGTGATTGTTGTGTCAAAGACCTCGGGATACTGTGTGTCCTTCTATTCTTTTTTGTCTGCTGTCTCTCTTTCTTTCCCCTTGTTTTTTTTTTTNAACCTCACAGCTCGTTCTCTCGGTGTCTCAGAGACTCGTCTGCAGACGCTCGTCCTGACCGGAGATAAATGATCAGCTGATTCTCCTGGTGCTGTGAGGGAGATCGTACCGTGTATCCGTGACATAAATAACACATTAAAACAGCTGCTGGATATTTTTACAAACAGGTAAATAAATCTGAGTGAACAGCTGAGCTGTGTGTTCGTCATTTGCTCAGAAAACGTTTAAAATCATGAGAAGACGCAAATTATTTTACGTCTTCATTCAGTTTGCACAACTTTATGAAACTGTTTGTCAGAGCAGTCGACGATTTAATCAACATAAAATAATGTGACATTCTGATATGCACATGATTATATTTTTAATCTAAACTAAGCATTTTATTCCAGATTCAGTATTATAAACATGATGAGGCCGAAAATGTGTCAGTTTCATCGTTATTTCATTAATTTAGCCATGCACAGTTTTTAATTAATGAATTCTATTTAAGGCTTTTTTCTTTTACTGAAAGTAGTTTTAAAATGTTGTGTTTTTAGTGAAAAGAGTGTGTTTTTAGTTTTTTAGGAGTCTGATCATTCATTATTTGTGCGTACGCATGGTCTGAGGAGGTTCTACATTTGTTCGCAAAGTAAGAAGAAATTCAGGTAAGAAAACTTTGATGAATCACAGGTTTGTGCGTCAAACGTTCGTACGCATGGTTTAGGCACGAATTTGTGCGTACGAACGTTTTGTGAATGAGGCCCTTTGTTTTTGTGGTGATGTGTCAATCACACAGTTATGATGCTTAATTTGAGAGAGGTCAAAAAAATCATTAGGCAGACAAAAAATATAGAGGTACGGAGTGAAAAGTGCATCTAAAGAGTCTGTTTTTAAAGTTCTGTGGTGTTTTCTGTTTTTTTCTGTCAAACTGCTCCACTAATTGATTTCAGTGCTACGATTAATAAATTACTAGTTTCAAAATGTTTAATTTGCTGAGTGAAATGTTTGTTTTGGTTTTGCATTTCAAATACATTTAGTATTGACTGATTGTTTTTAGAGCCAAAAATTAAAGCAGTCCCTTTTTATTATTTCAATGGTTTTCAAAGACTAGCCCGACTACAGACTCACGGTGGGCGTGGATCTTATAACACAGCTGCGCTAAAGTGCTGCGCAGAAGTGCGTGCATGTTCATCTATAACGCCACACAAACATCATTTTGTACTAACACATGTGCCACCGTGGTCTTTAAAGGAAAAAAAAAAGCTTTAAAAAGATTTCATTACAGTAATACAGCGGCTCAATGTCGGGCGTCATGACAACGGAGGTAAACAAAAAACGAAGGAGCTGCTTCCTGACATCAACTCTTCCCTGGATCCAGTGAGATCACTTTAATTTTTGATTTTTGGGCCTGGTATAGCAGAGATTTGTTGTTGATCAATCATTCTTCTTTGAACTGGTTTTCCTTTTTGGAAGGGACACCTAATTACCTGACTAACCACGAATTTCTGAGAGCACCGTCTGAGATCGCTCCTGCACCGACCAACTTTGATTTAATTTAAAAGACTCTTTAAAGCCAACTATCTTTGCTGTTAACTTCTTTTTGGTTTAAAAAGGACTTTTAACTTCTTTAGGAATCATGAAGGAGCATTTTAGGGCTGTATTTTGTCTTGATTCAGTCTGGTTCTGTGCCGTCAGGTTTAAATGTCATTAAAAACCCGTCGCTGACTTATTCCTTTGCCTCTTGTAAGTGATTTGTTCAGAGTCAGAAGCTGCAGAGACGACATTCTCTGACCAATGAGTGACCGGCAGTCCGTCCACGTCACCTTTTAGTATCGGCTTTACTCGCTTAGAACCAGGGTAGAGTAGGTACTAAAAACTGGCGTCTGCCGCGTAGTACCGCGCTAATGGAAACGCAACACAAACCGAGTAGAGGAGAGTAGAGTAGGGCTGAGACGAGTCAGTGGAAAAGGGCCATAAGATAGTTTCTTTAAACAAAGTAAATTTCGGTTATTAGAGTCTTTTTCTGCAGAGTTATCCTATATTCATGTCAATACAGTGGTTCAATAAACGTTCCTTATCTTAAAATTGAGACCTGTATCATGTTATCGTGGTGACAACACATGAAGATACAGTCTCAGAACTGCAGCTTCTGACTCTGTAGACACATTAAATTGATTCTGGCATTTTCGTAAAACTCCTGAAGACTGCAAAACAGAGACATGTTGCTATAAGGAGCCAAATTTCACATGCATTCATCAGCGCACAAATCTGAGTAATTCTGCACAAACTGGAAGTTGAAACTGTAACTCACACAAACTAACTGTTATCGATCGTGATGCTTTCTCTTTCTCTCTCAGACTGACTTGTACCATTCAGCAAATCAGTAAAACAAGATTCATGATGGACCAGCAGCATATTAAGACGTAAAAAAAAATAATACAAGCTGAATTTGTTCCAGACCAGATTTAATTCTCCTGTCGTCTTCAGATTTTCCCTGCACTGTCTGTTCCTGACTGCTCATAAAGTACGAGGTGAAAAAATTCCAAAAAATTTTGTTTCTCCCTTTTTGTGAAGCTGTTTCTAACATATTCACATAAATTTAAAAATCACTTTTGAGTTATATGGCATGATAGACCTCATTTATGTAAAAGTATTCCTCTTCTTTGAGCAGAAAAAGGCAAAAAAAAAGATTATTTTTTTTGCTCTAGGGTTAAAATCAGAGGTGCATAAATTACTGTAATGTCACAGACAGGTAATTTGTCAAAGTGACAACAGGGTTTTGTTTTGAAATCATTCCAGTTCCTTTAATGGCAGGAAGATGCTATAAATTCATATAAAACATACATAATTCAAAAAAATAAAGACAAGAACTAATATCAAGCAGAGGTGTGTTTCTGTTAAAGGTGTAAACTTATGGAATAGTTGTGACAGTGAATTAAAAATGTGTAATTCACTTTCTTCATTTAAAAACATGTTTAAAACCAAAGTAATAAGAAAATATGTAAATCAAATGTGAAGAAAACAACAACAAAATATTGGAACTTGGGTTGTGTTTGGTTGTAATATTGCTAAAGATTTCATTGGATTATTTTTACTACTATAATATGTTTTGAAAATGTTTATCTTTTCTCCATTAAGAAAACTTATGGTGTTACTCAGACCATGTAATTAAGTTGATTAAGTTGATTAAGTTTATTTCTACATTTTTCAATTAGCTTCAACCATTATGTGATATTTGGATCTATGATATATTTGTTGTGCGTGATCTTTAAATGCTATTCGAATAAATTGAATTGAATAATTAAACAATAGCAGTCATAACTAATTTTACATGTAAACTGTATAGTATGGAACCATCTATGTAATTTTCAATCAATTCAATAGGAGAAAACGAAAGTTATGACAAAAAACAACTTTTGAAATTGGGTCATATTGACCAAAGGCAACAGGAGAGTTAAAAATTAATATTAATAATTGAGATTTGATGATATAATGATATTTTTTTTGCAACATCATCCTGCCCTTGATACAATACATGAAGATTGTGGAGTCCTGATGCTGCAGATTCTGACTCTGCAGACATATTAAATTGGTTCTGGCAGATTAGACAGACTTGAGAAGACTGCAAACAAAGAAAATTTGCTATAAGGAGCCGAAAATCACATGCATTCATCAGTACACAAATCTGAGTAATTCTGCACAAACTGGAAGTTGAAACTGCTTCATGACACCAAATCTGATCTGCAACTCACACAAACTAACTGTTATTGACAGTAATGCATTCCCTGTTTCTCTCAGACTGACTTGTACCATTCAGCAAATCAGTAAAACAAGAATCATGATCAGAGGTCTGCAACCTGTGAAATCATTTTTCTTCCAGAGGGTATTGATGATAAACAACATTGACACTAAATAAAATTATGGAAAAATTGCACATGAATTGAACCTTTGAACTAAACATGCAACATGCTTTTTGTGCTACAAAATAAAGAGCCCAACAACTTTAATTGCTCCTGTTGTCAACCTCAACTTTTACATCCTTGGTTAAAATAACTAAACCAACAAAAAGACAAACTTGGAGGAAAATAGATACTTCAATGCTGCATGTATAGATTCATTTAACTACCAACCTGCCAACTTAACATGTGGCAAAACATTAGCAAACAATAAAAAATGATGAGTTGAAAAACATTATCGACATGTTTTTGTAATTCTACCAAGACCTGTCACAAAAACAAATTTTGCTGGACGATGTATTGTCCCAGAAATTATTGCGATAGACTTTAATATTGTCGGTTAGATGCAGTTTTCAACTAATATAATAATACTGATATAATAGTGCACCCTTTTAAAGTTAAATAAGCTTTTATTTCCTAAGAATATTTAAAATTGGAATTATATTGTGAACAAAATACATTGTAAAATATCCAAAATAAATAATCAACTCAACCAAAAACAAAAAAATTATCGAGCCCATTTTTAATTATCATGCAATCAATTGATTTATTGCTGATTGCAACAGGCTTCATTCTAGCATTTCATGAATTCCAAAAAACTTCCTGGATGATAATTTTAATATATTTAAACCATGCCTAGAATTTTTTTTCTGGACATTAATACATGTGAGATAAGGCAGAATGGCTCTTTTGATAGTAAAGGTTGCAGACCCCTGTTCATGATTGAAATATCCAAAATAAAGAATCAACACAACCAAAAACAAAAAAATTGACCGTCAGTCTCTGTTAACTTGAATAAAAGCTACACAAAACCAAAAGCAATATATAAAATAGACTCTGTTGCTGATAAGAAAAACCTCACAAGGATGCAGCAAAGTCTTTGGTGAATAAAAAATTATTGAAACTTATTAAGCCTATTTTTAATTATAGGATTCAAGGATTCAAGGAGTTTTATTGTCATTCAACCCATGTAAAACATGGGTTGGACGAAATTAGGTTACCCTGGTCCCGGAGCAAGCCCAATCATAGATTTGGGAATAATAAATATATACAAATATACAATAAAAAAGAGAATAGAAGAAGAACACAATCAACTAGCCTTTTTAACAAATAGACAGAATAAAATAATTGACTGTGCAAAAAAATTGCAGTGTTCATTTGTCGGGGGGGGGGGGCACTAAAGGGGACCACCAGAGTTCAACAGTGCAATTATAGTGCAATTATAGTGCAATTAACTGATTTATTGAGGCCTAATTCTACAATTTAATGAATTCCAAAAACTTCTTGAATAATAATTTTATTTGTTTCAATTATTTCTAGATTTTCCAGATATTAATACATGTGAGATAAGGCAAAATGTCTCTTTTGATAGTAAAGGTTGCAGACCCCTGTTCGTGATTGAAATATCCTTAAAAAAGAATCAACACAACCAAAAACAAAAAATTGACCGTCAGTCTCTGTTAACTTGAATAAAAACTACACAAAACTAAAAGCACTATATAAAATAGACTCTGTTGCTGATCAGAAAAAACTTGCAGCAATGGAGCAAAGTGAATAAAAGACTCTCATCAAGCCTATTTTTCATTATAGTGCAATTAACTGATTTATTGAGGCTTAATTCTACAATTTAATGAATTCAAAAAACTTCTTGAATAATAATTTCATTTGTTTCAACTATTTCTAGAATTATTTTCTAGATATTAATACATGTGAGATAAGGCAAAATGTCTCTTTTGATAGTAAAGGTTGCAGACCCCTGTTCATGATTGACGGTCAATGTTTTTGTTTTTGGTTGTGTTGATTCTTTATTTTGGATATTTCAGTCTCTGTTAACTTGAATAAAACTACACAAAACCAAAAGCAATATATAAAATAGACTCTGTTGCTGATAAGAAAAAACTCGCAAGGATGCAGGAAAGTGAATAAAAGAAACTCATCAAGCCTATTTTTAATTATAGTGCAATTAACTGATTTATTGAGGCTTAATTCTACAATTTAATGAATTCCAAAAACTTCTTGAATAATAATTTCATTTGTTTCAACTATTTCTAGATTTTCCAGATATTAATACATGTGAGATAAGGCAAAATGTCTCTTTTGATAGTAAAGGTTGCAGACCCCTGTTCATGATTGACGGTCAATTTTTTTGTTTTTGGTTGTGTTGATTCTTTATTTTGGATATTTCAGTCTCTGTTAACTTGAATAAAACTACACAAAACCAAAAGCAATATATAAAATAGACTCTGTTGCTGATAAGAAAAAACCTCACAAGGATGCAGCAAAGTCTTTGGTGAATAAAAGAAACTCATCAAGCCTATTTTTAATTATAGTGCAATTAACTGATTTATTGAGACCTAAATCTACAATTTAATGAATTCCAAAAACTAGTTGAATAATAATTTTATTTGTTTCAACTATTTCTAGAATTATTTTCCAGATATTAATACATGTGAGATAAGGCAAAATGTCTCTTTTAATAGTAAAGGTTGCAGACCCCTGTTCATGATTGAAATATCCAAAATAAAGAATCAACACAACCAAAAACAAAAAAAATTGACTGTCTGTTAACAAAAATTGCACTTGAATAAAAACAACACAAAACCAAAAGCAATATATGAAATAGACTCTGTTGCTGATAAGAAAAAACTTGCAGCGATGCAGAAAAGTGAATACAAGAAACTCATCAAGCCTATTTTTGATTATAGTGCAATTAACTGATTTATTGAAGCCAAATTCTACAATTTAATGAATTCCAAAAACTTCTTGATTTTGTTTCAACTATGTTTAGAATTGTTTTCCAGATATTAACACATGTGAGATAAGGCAAAATGTCTCTTTTGATAGTAAAGGTTGCAGACCCCTGTTCATGATAGACCAGCAGCATATTTAGACATAAGAAATAAATCATATGAGATTAGCACCTCACATTAGACAACTGTTTTTCTCTAGACAAGAAAGCTGAACTTGTCTGAGCCCAGATTGAAATGACATTTTAACAACAACAACAGGGATTTAACATCTGCATTTGCTTTAACAGCAGATAAGCTTTTCCTGCTTTGGACAAATCAGTCATTAACCAGCATCCATGCCAAACAACATAATAAAGATTATATTCATTTACAGTGCAATTAAAGCCCTGCATGGTGAGATAAAGCTGTTATAAAACTGCATAAGGTCAAAAATCAAGTGTTTAAGGGCTGAAGCTGTTTGGGCCTGAAGATTCAAAACTTGACAGCGCGATAACCTCACTAACGTTAGCCACTTAGCATCCACAGGAGGGGATTTTACACACATTTAATGACAGTTAGAGGTCTCATTTGAGCAGATATGAGATTTGAGTGTTACAAACAAGCATATAATGACGATTTAAATCATTAGAGTGAAGTTTTAGGAGCAGAAAACTGCATTTTTATTTTGAAGCCGCTGGCTAACGTTAGCGCTGATGCTATCGCGGGTTAGCTCAAGTTGTAGCTTTTAGCTTCATTAGCCGCCACCAGAAAAGCTTTCATTCAAATAAAAAACAAACACAATTATAAAAAAAGCAGTAAGTAAGTGGATTAAATCTGATTTAAACTGATGAAATAACGTTACCTGGGCGGGCTCGGGCGATCACCCATCGTCCCAGATGTAAATACACGGGCAGTGCTAATGCTGCTACCGAAGCTAAAGCCTGACAGACGGACTCACACACACCGAGTCCCGAGTCCCGAGTGGCTGTTAGAGCCTCCAATTGTTGTACTTTACCTTGATCCTTTGCGCTTTGCAACGGAGACGGCGGCGGAGAGTTATCCTATGTTTTTGGAAATAAACCGGGCTAAGTGTTAGGGCTGCCTCCAGCCTCCCAGAGCAGCAGAAACAGGCGGAACAGCAGGAAAATTTGGCCTCAAACAGCCAAACCCACGAGTGCCTTTTCCTTTTCCTTCCAAGGGAATAATCCTCAAACTCCCATTAATAACAAAACACGGCTTTATAAAACGATTCAGTTAACGCAATTACATTCCCGTCACTAATGCACTCGCTCGTCTTCCCCAAACCCCCTGGATTTAAGATGTTTCCTCAGCTCGTTTATGATTCGGGGCTGTTTCTTTTCACCCTTTTGTCAACACTGCTGGGCTGAGACCATGGCACACATAACACACACGCACCACAGCGTGCTGGACGTGCGGAGAGCTGCGTAACGCGCTGATTGGCTGACGGCTGCAGCCTCCTGCGTCCTCCCTGGATAACGCGGGTGTCAATCATAAAAGAGGGAAATGAGGCTCTGGAAATTGGTTAGGTGGAGGAGAAGGGACAAGGAAAGAGATCGTATGTGTGTCTCCACCACACACACACTCACACACACACTCAGTGCTGGAATGAGGCTAAACCTGTCCGAGGCCCAGCCCTGCGCTCCGGCGCTTTAACCCGCAACCGTGACGCCCCGAGCTGCGCCTCCTTCACCGCACATTCAAAATCTGTGTCCGAGGAAACTGTGCTCTGCAGAGAGGAAGAGAGGAAATCTCTGCAAACACGGGGATTAGAGAGAGTTACATAACTATAACATATAGGTCTGCCATGCGTAAAGCTAATGCTAAAGCACGGACAGGGGCGCGCAAATAGGGTGGGGTGAAAGGGGCCCCAGCATCAGAATATTTTATTGAGCCCCTAGGGCAGTGGTTCCCAAACTTTTCAGCCCGTGACCCCCAAAACAAAGCCTGTGTTTCATTTTGAACCTTAAAAAGAACTAGTCATCATTTCTGTCTTGAATTAAGTATTTCATCACATGTATTTCTTCATTCTATGAAACCTGTGTTATTTGAACACATCTTTAAACTATTAAAATATAACATGTTTTTTTGTGTTTTGGTTCCTCAAACCCCCAAAATGTCAGGTGGTGCAACCGTCCTGACAAGTATCCACAGTAATTAAACTCTAAAAATGGAATGTCAGTTATTGTAAATGGAAATTAAAAACACAGTGGCATTATTTTATGCTTGAACCTTTTTAAATAAAACATTCTTTGCTTTATTTTTCTTAAAATTTCGACAACTCTTTAAATTTTTTGAAAACAGGGCATTAAAAGTGGAACAGTTTACAGTCCCACCACGTTGGCATTGTAATCTGAAAATAAAATTTCACTAGAGAATAAAACAGGAAACTGCATCAGCCAGAGGAGCCCAAATGACATTTGTGACCAAGTGGAAAAGTTTGTAGATTTCTCTGCAATACTGATAAAAAAGGTTTTTTCACTTCATTGGTGACTGGAACAATTTCCATGTCAGGTGGTACAACCAATGTAATAATGTGAAATGTTATTTTAACATAAAATTATTCATCTTATTCACAAATAAAAGAAATGAAACACACAAAATGAAAATGTATGAGTCACTACAGACACTTGAGAGATACTTGCCAATAATTTCACACAGAAAAAATAACAGGAACATATAAATATATTTTCATATATTTGGTTGCACCACCTGACATTTTTGGGTGCTCAAATTAAAAATACTAAAAAATAATGAACCTAAAATCTTTGAAATGTTGGTCAACTACTGAAATCTGTTAGAAAACATAATTCTTCTCTCAGAAATATGTTTTTTATCCATTTTCAAAGAACTTTTTAAAAATAAGTTTTTAGACCCTCTTTTTGTCATTGACCCACATACTAGTTAAATCTTTAACAGAACAGTGAGGAGAAAAACAGCCTGTGTTTCATTTTGAACCTTAAATAGAACGAGTCATCATTTCTGTCTTTCCATTTTTGTGTAAAGATTTTTTTGGGGTCTCCATAAACACGTTCGCCCAAATTGCAAGAAAATGGAATCTAATCAAGTATTTATGTCTTATATTTAGTAAAATTTGCCTTGTTATTCTTCTTAATATGAGCCACAGTCAACTAACAAGTCCAGAAAAAATGTCTTACTTCAAGTTTTTTTTAGAGAGAGTTACATAACTATAACATATAGGTCTGCCATGCGTAAAGCTAATGCTAAAGCACGGACAGGGGCGCGCACATAGGGTGGGGTGAAAGGGGCCCCAGCATCAGACTATTTTATTGATCCCCTAGGGCAGTGGTTCCCAAACTTTTCAGCCCGTGACCCCCAAAACAAAGGTGGCAGAGACCAGTGACCCCCACTATCCCCAGAGGTGACTGAAGCATAAGAAAACATGCACGTAGGACACATGCACTAATAAGCGTATCCAAACATGGGCATTATGACAACACAAAAAAGAACAACAGCCTGAAAACCATGTTATGATTTTACATGTAACAGTTTAATATGAAGTAAAAGCAGAATATGTCAAAGTTATTTCTCTGTAATTTGTGAACGAACATTGTTGCAGTTGTGTGCAAACTCAATTTTGGTTCAATACTTTCATTTCCACATTAGAACAAGAATAATTCAGTTCAAGTAATAATCATAAACTGTAGCTCTGCGTTAACGTGAACATTGTTGCAGTGCAAGTTAACTTTTTGGGATAAATGTTTCAGTGTTTATCTCACCTAATGAAATTAATTAGTTAACAGTTACTCCCATTCAAAAAGTGTTAGAAATATAAGAAAGTACAGTATAAGCATCAGTGTCTTACCCAAAAATTGAAGTCCAAGCATAAAAATGAAATAAAATATAGAACATTAAGTATGTACAGTCTACCTAAAATGTGTGGTATATGCATGATGAGATAGGTATGGAATATTGCACAGAGTACTAGAGAGTACAGAGTTTTTTTGTTTTGTTTTTTTTTCTTTTTTTCTCTCCATTGTTGCTGCCTTCAGACCATTTCCCAAGTTTTCTCAGAATGTTCTTGTCAATTTTTGTTGCATTTTGGCCATTTGAGTCACTTTTCACTCTTTTTTTCACCACTTTCGGACCATTTTATGCAACTTTCTTAGTATTTCTCAAGTTTTCTCCCAATTTTGACTGCTTCTTGACAAATTTTTTGCCATTTTCCACCACTTAAACAGTCTTGCAAACGTATTTGTCTCATTGGTTGAGTAACAGCGGTGTAGAGCAGAAAATATCTACAGGTGCGTTTATCTTGTATTCTGACAAAGGTTACAGAAATATAGCACAGTCTGCGATTAGAAGATTGCAACAGGTCATATTGTGACTGAATCTAATTTGCAGTTACTTTCCAGACATAGGAGCAACTTACATGAATGAATAAAACTTTATTATATGTTGGAATTATCAGAGAAACTTCAGCTGTGTTGAAGTTTGTTTCACTCAGAGATTCACAGAATTCAGTTCATATCAGAGAGTGGTTGTGAAATCTGAAGACACAAGAGTCTTAAAATCTTCTTTACTCCTTCATAATGTTAAAGAAAATGCTTTTCTAAATGCTAAATACTTGGGTGGAATAACACTTCATCAAAAACCAACCTGAAAATTAAAGGTACTTGAATGTAGAGACACAGAAACAGAGTTCAGTTCATATGAAGCACATTATCACTTTGTACCAACAGTAAATCTGTAATCTCTTCCCTGTCACCTCGTTACCTTATGTCCCTTTATAAAACTCTGATGCTAAAGCTGCACATTAAGATCCAACCATAGCAGGAATCAAATCAGATAACAGGATCAGGTTTTAAGAGCAGACCTGGATGCAAAGGTGTAAAGGTGAAGTTATGTTCTCACTTTGACCTTTCTCAGTCTAAACTTTCAAGGAGTTAACGGATATAATTTAAATCTGGACCTGCTCTTTCTGTCTTTCAACCTCAAAATTATAACACAAAATGTTCTTGCTTCATATAAAAATATCAAGTCTGTCACTCGTTAGTGTTGCAGAAACGCTAATTGAATCTTCAGGGGATTTTTATGTTGGATGTGTCGTCTCATTTAGTTTTAAAATCTGTTTAGCTCTGAAAGTCGTCTCCAGCTTGTAGCTAATTCAGCCTGAAGATTCTGTTATGTAACTATGAGCATCATAATGTTATAATTAAAGCAACAAAACGTGGCATATAAAATGTTTTGGTATTGTATAAAAACAGAGCATGAAGTAGAGGAAAACGGGCTTCAAAAACAAAGTCACCTTGAATATTTGAAACTCAAGGAATCTTTGTATCCTGGATATTGTTTTAGTATCAACTAAAGACAACAAAACAACCAAAACCTCAACATCCAGGCAGAGGAGGAGGTTGGAGCAGACACTGACAATATTCCTGTAAAAAGTTAACTTTTTTTTTTTTTTTAAATCCTGCAGACCCTACCTTTAAAGTTTGCTTTGCCTCCTGCAGAAATCGCCCTTTTGGGGAACATTTTCACTAAATGCTCTGTGCTTGCTCTAGAAATGTCTCAAAACTTTACTTTTCATTGATTAGCGTCTCTGGAGGAAGATTTTTCAAGCCTACAAAAAAGGCAAAACGCAGGTAGGGATGGGTGTCGAGAACCAGTTCCTGTTAGGAATCGATAAGAAATGGTTCAATCCATCGATGTTGTTTGCGTTACGCCACAGCAGCGAACCTTTACGGCATAAAAAACAGTTTCCCAAGAAAACTCTGATTCAAGAAGAAGCCAAAAAACTGATCACACAAAACAAACCTTCATTACTGTCTCACAAGAGATTCGTATTCAATATATTTAACATGTTACACATCTCCCTATATACCAAAAATGGGATAAACATTTCAGAATTACTCTTTTAGAACAAAACTCAAAACTCTAAATGTCCAAATACTAACAGGCAGATTTTTTTCCAACCGGAGGATTAAAGAAAAAACTTCAGCAAAACAACGGCAAGCCGCAGGTTCCACACACTGTAAAGGCATTACTACTACCACTTTAAGACACTAGGTGCACTAGTTCAGTTAATAACATAAATCAAAACAATACATCATGTCATGTGGAGTATGATTTTGTTATATTTTTATTTATGTCCTGAGATATTCAGTGACTAATTTGATATTTATGTTTTTATAAACTCTATAAAGGAATCCGTAAGGGCACCAATTTTGATAAAATCTTATCAATACCCATCCCTAAAGGCAGGAGGTGGACAAATTCTGGTGTGAGAAGAATCACTTTCACATTATCGATCAATATCAATAATTAATAGATATGAACACGATTAAGACTCTTTGAAAACACAAAAACTGTTCACGGAGGTCGAGAGAAACAGAGGTGATTGGGTGAGAGTTTGTTATTATTTTAGGGAGAATTCAGTCAAATAGAGAGAAGCAGGAAACTTTATAAAACTTGGTAAAAACAAATGAGTTTGTGTTTTTAAAGAAAAGCATCCTCAGACTTTTATTCAGATTCTTGTTTTGTTTCTTTCTTTTCTCTCTGGTATCCGTGTTTTCTGTGCGGCCTGGATTTGATTTTCAGAGCTGATTTACTTTTCATCGACTCCTTCTTCCCTGACGTGAGCCCCCCCCCTCCTGGTTTCCACAGCAGGAGCTGAGCGTCCTCCCCCCCCGTCACCAGCGCCTCCCCCGCCGCGTCCCACTCGAAGCAGCGTACGGTGGCGGCGTGTCCGCCCTTCAGGCTCCGGAGCAGACGCAGCCCCTCGCCGTCGCACTCCATGAGGTGAACCCCCCCGCTGTTCTCTCCTCCAACCACCAGGAGCTTCTGCGCCTCCTCCAACCACCTCCCTCCCACCAGGTAATCCACGCCCCCTCCCTCGGCGAGGAGAGTCAGGCCGCGGGCGTCGGAGGTGCTGAAGATGGTGAGCGGCTCCTCCGTGTCCAGGTGACCCAGGTCCCACAGGTGCAGCCCCTCGTCGTGGCTCAGACACAGCAGGTGGGTGTAGTCGGGTCCAGACCAGCACACGGCGCCCGCCGAGGAGTCGCTGTTACACGTGGCAAGCAGCGCCTCCTCCTCTGCTCCTCGGCTCAAGTCAAAGACGTTCACGAGTCCGTCTGTGGAGCCGCTCGCCAGCCGGTCTTTGTCTCGAGGGTGGAAGCGCACCTGAGTGATGTCATCGCTGTGTGACTCTGAGTAAACCCCTAAAAGTCCGCTCGCCGGTTTCCTCACGTCCCAGAAAACCAGGAAGCTGTCCTCGTCGTCCACCTGCTCGGTGCCGGCGCACACCAGCCCGTCGCCGCAGCTCAGGTCGAAGCTGCAGAAGCTGTGAGCGGGGTCGCTTTTAAACACCTGCACCGCCGCCGTCCCCGGGCGCCGCACGTCCCACGCCCTCACCGTCCCGTCAGCGGAGCCGGAGTACAGGGAGTGAGAGGAATTATGGGAGAAAACGACCCCACAGAGCGGTTTGCTGTGGCCCCTGAACTCTCCCAGAAGCCTCAGCGTGTCTTTATCGTGGAGGTGGACGGTGAAGTTGGAGCAGGAGACGGCGAGGAGGCCGGCGGGCTGCAGCGCCACGTCCAGCAGGTAGGTGGGCTCGTCCGGGTGAGAACGGCGAGCGATGGAAAGACCTTTGAGCTTCGCCTCCAAACCCTCCATGACGCCTCGGCGGGAAAATTCAACCTGAAAACACGGAAACAAAACAATCGAAGCTGCAGCTGAATTCAAGGGGAATAGAATCATAAAAATACGAGAATAAAGTTGTAAATCAACAAGAATAAAGTCATAAATTTATGAGAATGAAGTCATAGATTAACAAGAACAGGGTGATACATTCATGAAAGTAAGGTCATATTAATTCATGTCATAAATTAATGAGATTTTCATAAATTTACAAGAAAAAGTCATAAATTTATGAGAATAAAGTGGTGCATTAATGAGAATGAAGTCATAAAATTATGACAACAAAGTCATAATTTTTGAAAATAAAGCCGTATAAAATTAGCAAAAACAATGTCAAAAATTTATGAGGATTAAGTCATAGATTAACAAGAATAGGGTGATACATTCATGGAAGTAAAGTCATATTAATTTAGCAGAACAATGTCAAAATTTTATGAGATTAAAGTCATATATCACCAAGGATAATGTCATAAATTAATGAGATTTTCATAAATTTACAAGAAAAAGTCATAAATTTATGAGAACAAAGTCATAATTTTTGAAAATAAAGTCGTATAAAATTAGCAAAAACAATGTCAAAAATTTATGAGGATTAAGTCATACATTTATTACATTTATACCACGAGAATAAATTCATAAGTTTATAAGAAAAAAGTCATATAAATTATTAAAATGATGTCAGAATTTTATTAGATTAAAGTCATAAATCAACAAGAATTACATGATACATTTGTGAAAGTAAAGTCATATTAATTCAGCAGAACAATGTCAAAATTTTATGAGATTAAAGTCATATATCACCAAGGACAATGTCATAAATTAATGAGATTTTCATAAATTTACAAGAAAAAGTCATAAATTTATGAGAACAAAGTCATAATTTTTGAAAATAAAGTCGTTTAAAATTAGCGAAAACAATGTCAAAAATTTGTGAGGATTAAGTCATAGATTTATTACATTTATACCACGAGAATAAATTCATAAGTTTATAAGAAAAAAGTCATATAAATTATTAAAATGATGTCAGAATTTTATTAGATTAAAGTCATAAATCAACGAGAATAACATGATACATTTGTGAAAGTAAAGTCATATTAATTCAGCAGAACAATGTCAAAATTTTATGAGATTAAAGTCATATATCACCAAGGACAATGTCATAAACTGATGAGATTTTCATAAATTTACAAGAAAAAGTCATAAATTTATGAGAATAAAGTCATAATTCTTTAAAATAAAGTTGAATAAAATTAGCAAAAACAATGTCAAAAATTTATGAGGATTAAGTCACACATTTATTACATTTATACCACGAGAATAAATTCATAAGTTTATAAGAAAAAAGTCATATAAATTATTAAAATGATGTCAGAATTTTACGTGATACATTTGTGAGAATTAAGTCATAAATTTATCAAAATAAAGTCGTGCAAATTCACCAGAACAATGTCAAAATTTCCCAAAACGGAAATAATAATAAAAAAAACATCCTCCCCTTTAACATAGCAATTAATATCAACAGCACATAAGATGGAGAACATAAAAATAGTCGCACAATACATCAAAATTATTATTATTATTATTATTATTATTTGCAAATGATCTAGGCCAAGCTCCTACACTACAAAAGTGAAATCTACAAAAGTGTTTATTTCATTTTCTAAGTTAATTTGTTGTCTCACACTGAACATGATCCACATTATTCTGAAAAATGTTTTGTTTTATGACAATTGATGCCTAAAATCTGACTAAATAATATTTTTTGTCACAGTCAAAAACGTTACTGAGAGTAAAATATCAAAGTAACATCAAAGTAATGTTATTTTTTTTAACTCACCTTCTGTCAGAATTATCCTCATATGAACAGAAACAAACGAGAATCTGGAAAATTCTTCGACCAATCAGGAAAAAGAGAAAAATAAACACTTTAAATATTTTTATATCTCACTACAAATGTTACTATCACTTTAAAAATAAGCTGATTGAAAGTCTTCACCTGCTCAGAGTAAATTTTCTGAAAAATAAACACCAGCATGGGGAATGTAGAGAGCTCTGTGTTACAATATTTACAGCCGGGTAGGAACACTTCCTCCATAAATGGTTCCGCTTTGCTTCGAAAACAATTTTTCCGATATATTTCAGGTTTAGTTGATTTAAAAAAAATCATTCAGGCTCTTAAAAACTGCTCTAAAATTATTTTAGTATCTCAGGAGCAGATTTGGAGAAATATTTATGTGGAGCAGCAGATTAAAGTCAGTGAGAAAATTTTAACTGTGATTCCTCAGACGACCAGCAGGTGGCGACAGCAGCTTTCTGTTTTTGGAGGATTAAAAAGCTGCTGGGATTTCCAGTTGACCCAAATCTGAGGTGGCAGAGTTCAGTCACAGACACAAATTAAACAAATTGAGTTTCTTTCCTGTCAGCTGGAGCAGGGAAAACATCCTGACACCAAACAACAGAACATGTGTTGGTTCCTGTAATTTCAGAGAAATTAACTGGTTGATTTGAGACGTGCTGACTCTTATTAAGATGTTTTATATCTCTTGCAAAACTTCAGCCAAGCTTTGTACTACGAATCTTTTCTCCTGAAGCTCATTTTCCACCAAAGCAACAGTGTTTTACAGCTACAACACAGTACAAAAAGGAAACAAAACATAAATAAATCCAGGATACAATGATTTGCAAATCTTGTTTAATCTACATTCAACTGAATACGCTAAAAATAAAGATATTTATTGTTCAAACTGATTAACTTTATTGTGTTTTTTTTCCCAAATACTACAAAATGTTCCTAAAAGCTTCACCTTTACTTTCAAAAACACTCAATAAGAGTTTGTGAACTGAGGACACTAATTGTCCTCGACAGATTCTGGACCGCAGGCAGGTCAGTCTAGTAGCTGCACTCTTCTACTACAGAGCCACGCTGTTGTAACAGGAGCAGAATGTGTCTTGGTTTCATTGTCTTGCTGAAATAATCAGGGACGTCCCTGAAAAAGACAAAGTGTCTTGGATGGCAGCAGATGTTGCTCCAAAACCTGTTTGTACCTTTCAGCATTAATGCTGCCTTCACAGATACTGGGACAGTTACCCAAAGAATTGCGCAAAACCTAAATATTGCAATAAAAAAAGTTCTGGCGCTCTCATGAGGTGGGTTTTTCACATAAGTTTCCGTATTGAAGTTTATATCAAAGTGCGATGAAAACACTTTTGTCACAAAATCACGTCACTGTGTGGACGTGAACAACCGACTTCTCTGTGAACTCGACCACACATACAGACTCTGGCGCCTCCATCTGTCGACAACATCAGCAACAACCCAACAACGTTCATCAAAATGTCAGTTCAGCTCTTAAAATGTTTGTGGTATCCATGGTTACCGCCGCTTACAGTTCTCCTTCCTTCTTCCACATTCTGCAAATTAAATCTCATGAGATTTTACTTAAGCTGTGATGCTGCTTTTGAACTTTGNGTGATGAACTGTGTTAACTGACAATGGTTTTCTGAAGTGTTCCTGAGCCCACGTGCTAATATCCTTTACACAATGATGTGGGTTTTTAATGCAGCGCCACCTGAGGGGTCAAAGGTCACGGCCATTCAATGTTGGTTTTGGGCCTTGCTGCTTACGTGCAGAGATTTCTCCAGATTCTCTGAATCTTTTGATGATATTATGGTCTGTAGATGATGAAATCCATCAATTCCTGCAGTTGGACAAAGTTGAGAAACATTGTTCTTAAACTGTTGGACTATTTGCTCACGCAGTTGTTGACAAAGTGGTGAACCTGGCCCCAATCATGACACTCACCTGTTTCTAATAAACCTGTTCACCTGTGGAATGATCCAAATAGCTTTTTTTTTTCAGAATCAGCAACTTTACCAGACTTTTGTTTAACCTTTCCAAACTTTTTAGGAACGTGTTGCAGCATCATATTCAAAATGAGTTTATCAGTTTGAACCATAAATATCTTTGTAATGGAGTCTTGTTGGTCTCCTCCTCAGCAGCAGGTGTTTGTGACTCAGCTGTCAAACACTGACAGAAGCTTGACCGCTGTCCTGTTCTGCACGCCACAAGAAAAAGAGCAAGAGGAAGAAGAAGGAGGAAAAAAGCAGATGTTTCATGTCGAGGCCTGCAGCTGCAGCTCTGGCAGCGTGACGTGGAAAACTGTTCGTTCTGTGACACCACATCCTCATCTGTGCGTAGAGAGCTGCTCCACAGGGGCAGGAATGAAAACAGAGAGAGAGGATCACGACTTTAAAAACCTCTCATGGACTTATTCAAACATGATTCACCACAGAGAACGTCACACGTGAGAGGAACTTCACCACAAAGGTCGTGTTTGTATTTTTGTGGAGACGCACTGAAGCTGCACGTCGTGGATTTTTCCGGTGCTTCCGTGAACGTCTGAGATAATCGTCTGGTCTTTGCAGCTGCAGTTTGGTCACAGATGGTTCAGAGGAAACTCAGATACTTTCTCACACCAAAGTGGGAAGATCATTCGCTCCAGATCCAGATTCAGGACAAACAAGTGACAGCTGCTCAGTGGTGAAAGGGCACAACGGTAACTTTTTAAAGGGTTCAAACCCCGACTTTCTCCCTCTGGAGAAACATGGGACATGATTTTACAGAAACTTTACAAGGCAGAAATGACAGGTGGTTAAAGAGTGAGGGCCTTGTGTCCGAGTGCAATATTTCCTTCCATCATGAATTGAGTATTTCATCACATGTATTTCTTTATTCTATGAAACCTGTGAATAAACTTGTGTAGAAATTTGATAATTTTATATTGTACAAAAAAACACAAAACCAAGGAGTTTGGGGGTTTTACAGTCCACCACGTTGGCAGGACTGTTCATAGGTGTCATTAATTTGTCTAAAAATTGAATGTCAGTTATTGTAGATGGAAATTAAAAACACAGTGGCATTATTTTATGCTTGAACCTTTTTAAATAAAACATTCTTTGCAAATAAAAAGAATTTTAAAGCTGTTGAGAAATGTAAAAAAACTTTTGTCCCGTAATTTTCACCTTGTCAAATGTCAGGGTGGTGCAACCATAACATTAGACTTTTATTTTAAAGTGAAGAGAATAAAACAGGAAACAGGAAACTGCATCAGCCAGAGGAGCCCAAATGACATTTGTGACCAAGTGGAAAAGTTTGTAGATTTCTCTGAAATACTGATAAAAAAGGTTTTTTCACTTCATTGGTGACTGGAACAATTTCCATGTCAGGTGGAATAACCAATGTAATAATGTGAAATGTTATTTTAACATCAAATTATTTATCTTATTCACAAATAAAAGAAATGAAACACACAAAATGAAAATGTTTGAGTCACTACAGACACTTGAGAGATACTTGCCAATAATTTCACACAGAAAAAATAACAGGAACATATAAATATATTTTCATATATTTGGTTGCACCACCTGACATTTTTGGGTGCTCAAATTAAAAATACTAAAAAATAATGAACCTAAAAACATAATTCTTCTCTCAGAAATATGTTTTTACCCATTTTCGAATAACTTTTTAAAAATAAGTTTTTAGACCCTCTTTTTGTGATTGACTCATTACTGTATTTAAGTAGTTTCTTGGGGTACTTGTACTTTAATGAGTAGACTTTCAAGCCTGTACTTTTACTTGTACTTAAGTAATCATTATGTCATGTAATCTACTTAGTTACTTTTAAAATCATAGTTGAGTACTGAGTATCATTAATATCTGGACCTTTATCTACATTTTTGTAGCCAGTAAGGTGATTTTATAACAAACAAGCCAATGAAAACCAGGACATATGGATGCCTGAGACTTTTGCTGAATAAGGAAATAAAAACTTCAAATGAGAAAAAGAAAGATTAAAAAACAACCAATGAAAATGAGAAAAAAACATTTGTTTTCTATCTTATCAGTTATTAATGATTATTGATTGTTAGCGTTTCAACTACTGGTAAAGAAAACACAAAGTTTAGAGGAGACAGTGACATCACGAATAACTAATTATCTGAGTAGTTTTTTATTTGATGAATACTTTGTACTTTTACTTGAGCATTTTTCTAACTCCAGTACTTTGGCGTTGAAAGGCCTGAAAGTGTAAAATCCAAGATTTTGATGCTCAAAACCTTCAAAACCTTTTCTTTAAGGCTCGATGTATTAAAAGCATCCAGAACTTTTTCAAAATAAAAGCTGGAGCTCTCACACCAAGAGCAACACCAGAAAACCTGTCAGAAAGAGCGCAGAAACATTTCATCTTAAATTTTATTTCAGTTAATTTCACACAATCTTACAGAGAAAAAAAAACAAAACAAACATCCTCATTTTGAATCAAATCAGACAAAAAACAATCTGCATGAAGAAATATAAAAATACTGAGAAACTGCAACAAATGTAGTTTTGAAACGAGTCAAACGGATCTAAGTAAGTGTCGTTTGTGAAAGAATAGTTTATTTAAGTGAAACTGTCTGAAATGAATGAACTTTAACCTTTAACTTTAACAGATGCACAAACCGAAGCTGTGACTCGTTTTTTTTTCATGCAGGCAGTGAGCGATACGATCAAACAGGATTGAATCTCAAATACAGTGACCACATGCTGCGGCTGAGTGCGAAGGCAGTGAGAAACAAGCAGCAGTGTTTGGAACTAAAAGCAAAGTTTAAAAACAAATAACCGACTTTCCAGCCTCTACGGAAGCCCGTAAAAGTCATCATTTTCTGCGATAAATTTGCTTTGCACGTAGAACAAATGCTACTTTGTCCGTGGCAAATGATTGATGCTACAAAATGATCCCTGTTAATTTCTAAATACATCACTTTGACTGTTGCGAACGTCGTTTTCTCGACTTAACAAGAAATTTAACTCGTTATCTTGAGTAAACGGAGCAAATTTATCATAAAAAAATCCAGAACTTTTAAGGGTTTTCGTAGCTTTCCTGCCAGGAAACGACAAAAACAAAGTGCAAAAAGGCAACAAACGGGACAATACGAGAAGAAAAACAAACAAAAAAAATCCCTCCACAGGTTTCACATGCAGCTGCAGATCCTTTTTTTCCTGAAGAACAATGAAGGCACTAAAGGGACGTGAAGCTACAAACTGCACTTAACATTTGGTCAAAGATAGAAATCATTTTGTATAAAAGCCTCTGAGATCCAGTTTGTTTTTTAAAGAAAATACCTCCACGTGTTTGTTTTTCAGAGCTCTGTCTTTTTTAAAAACACGTCTCTTATAAAGTCCCTGATGCTTTCAGTGAGTGAAGACGACGACGTTTGGGGCCAAAGGTGCTACTTCGATGTGTCACTCGGAATAAAAGTGATAAAAACAAAAAATTCGGGGGTTTATTTACAATATTTTGTGTGTTTCATGAGTAGATACAAAGCTTGTATCTCGAGTACAGGCATCAATTTTCTTTTGAAGGTCCCTTGAAGACAGAGATTTAATGAATAGAGACGTTAAAATAAGGGTTGTGGCTCAGCATTTCAACATCCTGCATTTGCTGAAAGGAAATACAGGCCCATCCCTGTAGTTTTTGATAAAATACAACCTCAAAAGTGGGATAAAAGTGGAAGTTCAGTGTACGAAAACATCCTCAACATCCTTAAAACTTGACCTCCTTTCAGTGAAATATACACACAGGCATCAAAGTTATGTCAGATTTAGGATGTTTGGTTTCATCCTTATTTTTTTTAATCATTTATACCACTCTTTTTCCTCCAGCTGGGTTTTTGAGGAAATGTTTCTGAATGAAAAAGGGGAAAAACTTCCTGTTTCAGTGGCACGAAGAGGAAACCACATCCAGACAAAGAGAAACGCTCAGGAAGTGAAACGAGCCGGGCAGAGGAGAAGAGGAGAAGAAAAAAGGGGAACGTCTTATTTTGAAAGGGCTTGGTCGGTCGTTGTGTGCTGTAGTGGTTTTTCATAGTTTCGCCTCGTCTACCCGGCTTGCAGTGCATTCTGGGAACAGTGCATTCATATGAGAACAGTACCGCAAACAAACATAAAACTTCCTGCTGAGTCGTCGAGGACAGTCACAGAAAATGTTCATCGTTGTTGTTGTTGTTGGTCCGAAAGGTGAAAGGTCACCAGCAGAAGGCAGCGTTGAGCAAAGGCACTTCACCCGCAACTGCTGCAGGAATGTGAGATGAAAACGTCGGGAAGTTCACGTCTTTACATCGAAGAGGACGAGAGGAAAAAGTGATGATGTCAGAGGTCAAACCAGTTCTTCTTTCTGTTTTCATGCAAAAAGACGCCGACATAACAAGCGAAGAGATAAAAGTGATGGAAGAAAGTTACAAGTTCAACTTAGTGACTGTTTCAGAGTCTCATCCTGTTCCTCAGGTTCATAAAAGTCAAAAAGTTACAGACTGAATCGATGCAGACGTTTGTTTTTTACCCTGACGACACCTGAAGAAGCAAAGTTTCTGTTTCGTTCTTTTGTCCCGTTTGTCTGCGAAAACGTTTTCATGTTGTAGTGACACAGAAGTCATGAGAAACCTTCCTTTTCTTCAAATATTTGTTTCAAGTTGTGTGAGAGAGAAAGTGTCTGAATAATGTGTGAAAAAAGGATCCAGATCCAGATAAACAACAAAGTCCAGATTCAGTCGTTGGTTTTTGTTCAGTTTTCATCACTTTAACTCACACAACTCAACTTCAACAGTCGATACTTAACGTTATTTATCAGACTGAGTCCACATCTTATCAATAATTATACAAAAAAAAACACACAGAGGCAGAATGAGGCCAGATTTCTCATTTAGAGAAAATGAGAATTCAGTCAAATGTTAAGGAAAAAAAATCAAAGTGCTGAAAATGTCAAGAATAGAATTGAAATGTCAAGACTAAAAGGATGAAATATGGAAAATAAAATGAAAAAAATGTCTTAATTAAAATCGAAAGGCTCTGATTGAAATGTTGAAATGTCAATAATGAAGTCAAAATGTTGAGACTTGAGTCAGAGTTTAAAGATTAAAATGTCAAAATGTCGTGAAGAAAGTCTAATTGTTGACATTGATATTGAAATACAGATATTAAAATTTTAAAAATGTGGAAATGTCAAGATAGATCCGTGAAATGTTGAAATTAATTTTCGAAATGTGAAAAGTAAAAGTTGAAATGTCCAGATTTAAGATTGAATTTCAAAATGTTAAGAATCAAAACAGAATTTAGAGATTGAAATGTCAAAATGTGGACTCTAATGTCAAGTTATATCGATTTAAATGTGGAGAATGAAGTAGAAACGTCAAGAGTAAAGATGAAATGTCAGGATTATAGTTTAATTTAAGAGATTGTGAGAGAATGCACTGCAAAAACGTAAATCTAAGCAAGTCATTCTGTCTTATTTGTAGTAAAAATTGTCTTATTGTTCTTTATTTGAGCCACATTCACCAGACCAGGTCATAAAAATGTCTCATTTCAAGTTTTTAAAGACAAAAATGAGGTGTAAATTGCTTGTAACAAGTCAAAAAAATCTGCCAATGGGATAAGACGAAGTTTCTTGAAATTAGAAAGATGTCTTAAAACAAGAATCTTTTATCTTATCCCATTGGCAGATTTTTTTTTACTTGTTACAAGCAATTGATGCCTCATTTTTGTCTTTAAAAAACTTGAAATGAGACATTTTTATGACCTTGTCTTGTAAATGTGGCTCAAATCAAGAATAATAAGACAAATTTTACTACAAATAAGACATAATGACTTGCTTAGATTTCAGTTTTTGCAGTGTGTTGGAAATAAAGTCAAAATGTTGAGATTGAAACGTCCAAATGTTAAGAATTAAGTTTAAATGTAGAGATGAAAATGTTGAAATTGCACACATAAAGTTAAAATGTGGAGATTAAAATGAAAAAACTTCAAGAATTAAGTCAAAATGTTGAGAATTAAAGTTGAAGTGTTGATATTTAATCAACATTTTGGGAAAAAAGTGAAAGTAAATCTTCAAGAATTAAATCAAAATGACGACCTTAGATGGTTTAGACAATAATAATAATAATAATAATAATAAAGTTTGCAGTTTCATCACTTCAGAAATTTACTGTCACACCCTAAAACTGTTGTTTCTGTCAGTTTCACCTGTTGATGTTAAAGAACTGAGTTTACCTGGAATACAACTGGTAAATATTAGAGCAGCGATTCCCAACCTGTGGTCCGCGGCCCCCTAGTGGGCCATGAGGGGATTGTAAGTGGGCCGCCAAATCGTTTCCAGAATATTATGATTTTAGAGGAGTGTAATTATATAAAGATATAAGATTGAAATAAAGAAAAAATGTAAAAATGTACAGAATACTGTTTTAATTGTTAAAACTCAGTTGCAAACTTGGTCAGGAAAATAAAAATGCTTCAATATTCATGTATAAAAAATGTCCATGAAGAAGGACATGGGTAACATGACCCGACTTAAATTTAACAACGACCCAGTATGTAATAAAGTGTCAACAATTTAACAAAAGAGCCCGAAACACAACAAAAATAATGTATTAAAAGCCTCAATGTAATGTAAGTTATTTCGTTTTGGGCTCAGAATCTGTTACATTACTGACCAGTTCTTACATATCAGGTTTTTATTACATTTTAGGTTGTTGTTGTTATAAATGTGTCCCTAACAAAGCATTTTATATCCTCTGTACCTATTGGGTCGGATGTGGGCTGCAAACAGTTTTGAGATTTAAAAATGGGCCCTGAGTTGGAAAAGGTTGGGAAACACTGCATTAGAGCATTTAAACTTTATTCTTGAACTTTTTCCTCATCATTTTGACTTCATTCTCGATTTCCCCAAACCTTCAAAACTGAACTCATTCTGATTTTTGTGTCTGTTATTTAGTTACTGATAAGATTAAGACTCAATCTATAAAATAATGTTGATTTCTTTGACTGTTGAAGTGTTTTTTTTTTAAGTGTTTGCTCCAAATCTTAGCGTTTAAATCTGTGTTTCTCTTGAGCGGTATCGTCTCCGTCCTGCCACGCGTCTTCCCTCCAGAGAGCAGCGTTATCTCTTCCTCTACTATGAAACCGTCCTCTGCACAGGAAGCAGCTGCTCGCCATGGAGATCATCTTTGAGAGGAAGTCCGTTTAGAAAAAAGATATAAAAACAGAGCTGAGTGGACACCGACTTTAGAAAACTCTTCGATGCATTTTCCCCAAACAAAGTGTCACTTCCTTCCTTCCACATCGAGCAGATTTAGTTTGACAGAAAACAGAGCGAACGCAGAGCAAAAAGCCCTTTAAGGAAATAAAAGTCTCGTAAAACCTGGAAGATTGAAGTTCAGGGGCTTAAAGTCACAGGTTTCCACTCCACAGGCTGAAAAAAAAAGAGCGAGAATCAACTCGAACAGAGAAATATAAACACAAAAAAAACCTTATTGCTTTAAGAAGTGAGGAAAGGAAGCTCAAAAACTGCTGTGAGGAAGTTTTCTGACAAAGAAACGCACAAGGGTCAATGACGTGACGTCCCCTTTTTTATATTTCCTTCCATCATGAATTGAGTATTTCATCACATGTGTTTCTTTATTCTATGAAACTTGTGTTATTTGAACACATCTTTAAACTATTAAAATATAACATGTTTTTTTGTGTTTTGGTTCCTCAAACCCCCAAAATGTCAGGTGGTGCAACCGTCCTGACAAGTATCCACAGTAATTAAACTCTAAAAATTGAATGTCAGTTCTTGTTAATTGAAATTAAAAATACAGTGGCATTATTTCATGCTTGAACCTTTTTAAATAAAACATTCTTTGCAAATAAAAAGAATTTTAAAGCTGTTGAGAAATTAAAAAAACTTTTGTCCCGTAATTTTCACCTTGTCAAATGTCAGGGTGGTGCAACCGTAACATTAGACTTTTATTTTAAAGTGAAGAGAATAAAACAGGAAACAGGAAACTGCATCAGCCAGAGGAGCCCAAATGACATTTGTGACCAAGTGGAAAAGTTTGTAGATTTCTCTGAAATACTGATAAAAAAGGTTTTTTCACTTCATTGGTGACTGGAACAATTTCCATNTGTCAGGTGGTACAACCAATGTAATAATGTGAAATGTTATTTTAACATCAAATTATTTATCTTATTCACAAATAAAAGAAATGAAAATGTATGAGTCACTACAGACACTTGAGAGATACTTGCCAATAATTTCACACAGAAAAAATAACAGGAACATATAAATATATTTTCATATATTTGGTTGCTCCACCTGACATTTTTGGGTGCTCAAATTAAAAATACTAAAAAATAATGAACCTAAAAACTTTGAAATGTTGGTCAACGACTGAAATCTGTTAGAAAACATGATTCTTCTCTCAGAAATATGTTTTTATCCATTTTCAAAGAACTTTTTAAAAATACGTTTTTAAACCCTCTTTTTGTCATTGACCCACAAATGTTTGAGTAGTCGCCAACTTTGAAGATCTTCACATGACAAAAAAAAATAAATTTAAGCAAAGTTGGTCATATTCTTGGTCAAAAACAAATATTTCTAAGCCAAATTAATCAGCCTATTCCAGCAAAATGTCTTGTTTCAAGGTGTTTTAAGATAAAAATGGTGTCTAGATTTCTTGGAACAGGGAAAAATATTTTGCCCCTGGAGTCAGAAAAGGTTTCTGTAACACTTAACTTTACAGGTCTGCAAATTTCACTGGTGTTCGTTAACAATTAGACAAACTTTTTAGTTTTTAGAGCAATTTTTGAGACTTAAATATCTTTTTATTATCCCCAAATTTCATAACAATTGCCCATCACAATGAGTAGGTAACTGTCGGTGAAAATTAGTGAATAAGTTATAGATATTAGTGGACCTATTTCAATATTTCTCACAATGTATTCAATAAATCAGCCACTTTTCATCACCTGTTTTGCTGGAAATACAAGAATATAACTTACGTGGGTTCCCGCATTTCCTTTCAGCAAATGCAGAAAATGCTGAGCTCAGCATTTCTGCATAATTACACAGTGATGTTGGGACATTTCTCCATACATTTTGTGGTGAATTGTGACTTGATTTAAAATGTTTTAATAAATAATTGTCCTCTACTAACCTTGAAATTCAGAGATAATAAAAAATAAATTAAATTTGGGCATTGTTTTGAAGAAGTTGCTTGCATATTTTTACCTTAATTTGAATGAAATTGGGGGAAAAGTTCAAGTAAATAAAAAGAAAGTTTGTCTAATTATTACTCAAATTTGTGGACCTGTAAAGTAAATTGTTTTTCAAGAAACCTAAGAAGCAAATTTTTCTTTTTCTCATTATAGTTTATCTTGAAGTAAGACGTGTTTCAGGACTTGATGGTTGTATGCGGCTCATATCAAGACTAAAAAAACAGTTTTTAGTGAAAATAAGAAGCTTGAATTTCAGTTTTTGGTCACTTTCTTGTTTCTTTTCACCCCCAAAATCATCGTGTGTTAAATGTGCGTTTCTTGTTTGAATTCTTCATAACAGCAGATTAAAGTAAAGATGCAGAGACACAGGTTTATCAGCAGTGTTTCAGTCCTGGAGGCGACTATAAAAACTAGTTTTTGCTCTTTAATGTGAAGCTGGTAGACGAGGAGTGGGCGTGGCTCTGTCGCAGTGAGTCCTGAGGTCACAAAGAGCCAAAAACAATCGAAAAGCAGAGCGCAGAGATTTGAGAAGTGAGAACAGTCGAGGCTACACGTAGCACACGCCGCGTCCTGGATCCTCTCTCTCCATCCTGAATCGAAACTGAAATTGAAAGTGGAGGAACCAATCAGGAGAGCTGCAGGTAGCTGAAGAGCAGCGGCACCAGGAAGAGCACGTTGAAGCCGACGGTGCCGTAGACGATGTAGCGGTACGGCAGCTCCACCTCCATGTGCTGCCGCGCTTTCCTCACGTCGTCGCACTGCACCCTGAAGATCCGACACACCAGCGGGATGGTGACCGCCTTCATCAGCGCCCGAGTCGCCACCAGAACCAGCACGCCCACGACGAGCCGCACCAACCCGGCGCCCACCAGCCCGGCGCTGAGAGCGGGCATCCCGAAGGGGAGCTGCTCCGGCGGCGGGTCGGGCATCAGACCCAGGAGGTGGTTGACGTGCGAGGCCAGAGCGACGCCGGCGCCCGTTCCCAGGATTTGAGCGGTGTCGCCCCGCGAGGTGCTCCAGGTGTCCAGGGTGAAGGAGAAGAGGCCCAGGCCCAGGTGGAGCGAGATGATGATGAGCGGGGCGTAGCGGCAGGTCAGGTTAAAGCCGTCCATCGTGTCCAGCGCGGGGAGGAAGAAGAGGAGGATGAGGAGGCTGTAGAGGAAACCGGCGATGACGTCCTGCGGGAAAAACAAACGGTTTGATTCAGTGAAGTTCAGGCTCAGGGAACATAAATCAAAGTGAGATAAAGCTTCATCATAAACGTCAGATAAGGAGTCGTGTTGTGCTGATTAAGTGTTTATTGCTGTGTTTTCTTGCTGATGGAGGAGGAAGTGCTGACAGGAAACAGGAAATCAGTAAATCTCAGAAATGGCAATGAACTCTGGACTGAAACAAAAAGGTTATCACCGCCGTTTGTTTACAGCAAACTGATGTTCAGCTTCCTGCAGCAGAATTTACCGTAACATGGTACAATAATCTCAAACTATAATTCAAAGTCTCTGTGAGGATTTTATTCTGCTGAATATTCACGACAACATGTTCCTAAAAAGCAGGGGTTGAGGTTCACCACTTAGTCAACAACTGCGTGAGCAAATAGTCCAACAGTTTAAGAACAATGTTTCTCAACTTTGTCCAACTGCAGGAATTGATGGATTTCATCACCTACAGACCATAATATCATCAAAAGATTCAGAGAATCTGGAGAAATCTCTGCACGTAAGCAGCAAGGCCCAAAACCAACATTGAACGGCCGTGACCTTTGACCCCTCAGGCGGCGCTGCATTAAAAACCCACATCATTGTGTAAAGGATATTAGCACGTGGGCTCAGGAACACTTCAGAAAACCATTGTCAGTTAACACAGTTCATCACTACATCTACAAGTGACAGTTCAAACTCTACCATGCAAAGACAAAGTCACACATCAACAACACACACAAACGCTGCAGAACTCTTTTTGGAAATCATGGACGTGGTGTCCTCCGGGCCAAAGAGGAAAAGGACAATCAGGATTGTTCTCAGGTCAAAGTTCAAAAGCAGCATCACAGCTTAAGTAAAATCTCATGAGATTTAATTTGCAGAATGTAGAAGAAGGAAGGAGAACTGTAAGCAGCGGTAACCATGGATACCACAAACATTTTAAGAGCTGAACTGACATTTTGATGAACGTTGTTGGGTTGTTGCTGATGTTGTCGACAGATGGAGGCGCCAGAGTCTGTATGTGTGGTCGAGTTCACAGAGAAGTCGGTTGTTCACGTCCACACAGTGACGTGTTTTTGTGACAAAAGTGTTTTCATCGCACTTTGATATAAACTTCAATAAGGAAACTTCTGTAAAAAAAACACCTCATGAGAGAGTCAGAACTTTTTTTCCAAATTTGAGACGTTTTTGGAGTTTCCATTACTGTTTTTTAGGTTTTGTGCAATTCTTTGGGTAACTGTCCCAGTATCTGTGAAGGCAGCATTAATGCTGAAAGGTACAAACAGGTTTTGGAGCAACATCTGCTGCCATCCAAGACACTTTGTCTTTTTCAGGGACGTCCCTGATTATTTCAGCAAGACAATGAAACAAAGACACATTCTGCTCCTGTTACAACAGCGTGGCTCCGTAGTAGAAGAGTGCAGCTACTAGACTGACCTGCCTGCAGTCCAGACCTGTCGAGGACAATTAGTGTCCTCAGTTCACAAACACTTATTGAGTGTTGTTAAAGTAAAGGTGATGTAACATGAACCTGTCCAAGCTTTTTAGGAAATTTTTGTAGTATTTGGGGAAAAAAACACAATAAAGATAATCAGTTTGAACCATAAATATCTTTTATTTGTAGCGTATTCAGTTGAATGTAGATTAAACAAGATTTGCAAATCATTGTATCCTTGTTTAATTTATGTTTTGTTTCCTTTTTGTACTGTGTTTTTGCTCCACTAAAAAGACAAAACAGCCTCAAAAACCTCAGTAAAACACTCATGCGGTGGTGGAAAATGAGCTTCAGGAGAAAAGATTCTCAGTACACAGCTTGGCTGAAATTCTGCAAGAGATACAACAACTTAATAAGAGTCAGCACGTCTCAAATCAAACAACACTTTGTCTTTTTCAGGGACGTCCCTGATTATTTCAGCAAGACAATGAAACCAAGACACATTCTGCTCCTGTTACAACAGCGTGGCTCCGTAGTAGAAGAGTGCAGCTACTTGACTGACCTGCCTTCAATAAAGTTAATCAGTTTGAACAATAACTATATTTTCTTTGTAGTGTACATTTTACACAACGTCCCGAATTTACTAGAGCTGGGAAATGTATTAATAATTTATAGGTGGAGGCATGTATGTGATAAAAGTCTCTGCAGTGTCTCATGAAGTGTGTGTGTGTGTGTGTTTGAGCGTAATTAAGCTGTAATTGTCCCTCATTAGTCCGACCTCTGGGAACAGTATTTACTTCCCTTCAGTGCCTGTGAGCACATGTTTTATCAGCGTCTGCTTACACTGGAGGAGAAATCGATGAGGGCTACTGTAAATTTACACCATCCTCTCTTCACCTGCCAAACTCAGAGCGAACGTTTGAGCCCACTGTGTCGCAGTTTAAACATCCACTCCGCTGCTTAAACACACGTTTATCAGAGTGTGAGCTCGACTCTCAGTCAGTTATTAACTCTGCTGAAGCAGCAAAGCCTCAGAGTTGACGTCACGTCGGCAGGAAGGACTTTACCGTCCAGACACTTAAAGGACGAGACTCAGCAGCAAGAGTGAGATAACCTCGAAGAGTCACTGTGATTTATCTTATCAGCCTTCGCTCTTTTGGTGACAGAAAAAGAGAGAGAGAGAGTCAGTAAAAGTTTTCAGCTGTCTGTAATTTTCTCCACCACTGACACAAATACAGCAGCTCTGAACACTGAGCCCGAATGTTCCCAAGAGGACGAGCGAGGGTGAGGAAACCACGCTGGGTGAATGAGTTACTGCTGCACGTGTGGCCTCAGTGGGAACACATCTAACGTATAACCCGGCGTGTTCGGCCTCAACGCCATCCAATCAGAAACCGGCACATACTTCATGTGAAAGTGCAAAGAGAGATTCGAGGTTCGTAGACTGTCAACAACGCCGTCAGTAGCAGAAACAGCTTTTTCGTCTCTGAGCTCTTCCTGCAGAACAAAGGAGGAGGAAGTCGTTTCATTGGGCGTGATGATTTCCAGAGCGCATTAAGAACGCGGCACGGCAGACCGCTAATGGCTCGCCATGTGTTTCTGCTCCACTCCCTGAAACGCAACAGTTCCCACATGATCTGAGTGAAGCAGGACGACTTCAGGCTGAGTCATCAGGTGGAAACGAGCGTCTGCATGAAGAGACGTCACACACAACTTATGGGTCAATGACAAAAAGAGGGTCTAAAAAACGTATTTCTGAGAGAAGAATTATGTTTTCTAACAGATTTCAGTAGTTGACCAACATTTCAAAGTTTTTAGGTTCATTATTTTTTAGTATTTTTAATTTGAGCACCCAAAAATGTCAGGTGGCTCAACCAAATATATGAAAATATATTTAAAGTTTGTCTAATTGTTAACGAACACCAATGAAATTTGCAGACCTGTAAGGTAAAGTGTTACAGAAACCTTTTTCTGACCCCAGGGGAAAAATATTTTTCCCTGTTCCAAGAAATCTAGACACCATTTTTATCTTTAAACACCTTGAAACAAGACATTTTGCTGGAATAGGCTGATTAATTTGGCTTAGAAATATTTGTTTTTGACCAAGAATATGACCAACTTTGCTTAAATTTATTTTTTTTTGTCATGTGAAGATCTTCAAAGTTGGCGACTACTCAAACATTTATGGGTCAATGACAAAAAGAGGGTCTAAAAACGTATCTTTTAAAAGTTCTTTGAAAATGGATAAAAACATATTTCTGAGAGAAGAATTATGTTTTCTAACAGATTTCAGTAGTTGACCAACATTTCAAAGTTTTTAGGTTCATTATTTTTTAGTATTTTTAATTTGAGCACCCAAAAATGTCAGGTGGCTCAACCAAATATATGAAAATATGAAAATATGAAAATTATTGGCAAGTATCTCTCAAGTGTCTGTAGTGACTCATACATTTTCATTTTGTGTGTTTCATTTCTTTTATTTGTGAATAAGATCAATAATTTGATGTTAAAATAACATTTCACATTATTACATTGGTTGTTCCACCTGACATGGAAATTGTTCCAGTCACCAATGAAGTGAAAAAACCTTTTTTATCAGTATTTCAGAGAAATCTACAAACTTTTCCACTTGGTCACAAATGTCATTTGGGCTCCTCTGGCTGATGCAGTTTCCTGTTTCCTGTTTTATTCTCTTCACTTTAAAATAAAAGTCTAATGTTACGGTTGCACCACCCTGACATTTGACAAGGTGAAAATTACGGGACAAAAGTTTTTTACATTTCTCAACAGCTTTAAAATTCTTTTTATTTGCAAACAATGTTTTATTTAAAAAGGTTGAAGCATAAAATAATGCCACTGTATTTTTAATTTCCATTTACAATAACTGACATTCAATAAAATCTCAAATTAATGACACCTATGAACAGTCCTGCCAACGTGGTGGACTGTAAAACCCCCAAACTCCTTGGTTTTGTGTTTTTTTGTACAATATAAAATTATCAAATTTCTACACAACAAATAACACAGGTTTCATAGAATAAAGAAATACATGTGATGAAATACTCAATTCATGATGGAAGGAAATATTGCACATAGCTGTTTGCAGAAAAAAGAAAATATAATTATTCAAACACATTTTTATTGGTTAGAGCAGAGCTAACCATGATTAGCATCTTCATTCAACACTGAAAATGTGCGAGAAGACACATTTTTTTCCTTAAATATTTTTAAAAATGAATCAGAAATATTAAAAGTGCATGTAAAAATAGGGAATTATTGATTCTGAGTAAGTAAATAATTCGTGTTTGTGGATTTTAATCCTGAAACTGAAACATCGAACAAACACGGAGCTAATGGAGACAAACAGGCTTTAAAACACGTCTAACACAAAAACAACAACACACACGAACAATCAAAGGGAAAACAGACATGTATTTAATTTATAAAGGATGTATAACTTACTTTAATCAGTGATTTTGGTGTTTTTTGCCCCGGGTTTGGTGGATGTTGCAGTTTCTCTGCAGCAAAGACAGAAAGGCTGCTTACGTCACTTCCGGTTTGAGGCTAAAGCCACGTCACGATTAAAACAGAAATAATAAAATAGAATAAAACAGTTTATTTGGATATTTAGGCTGAGAAAACCTCCCTTTTCGTTTGTAGGTGCTGAAATATTTTTTTTTTGGTCTTTTTTTTCATTTCATTTATTCGAACAAGTTGAAAGAAACCAAAATAAGTGTGCTTTATCAGAAAAATATACCAAAAAAATAATTTAAAAAAACCTCTAAAGCAACATAGAAGAGTATGTCTTGTCCGAAAGAGTGTAGGATGAAGTTGATCAAACTTATCCAGTCCTACCCCTTTGTTATCTTGCTTATATAATTTAATCTTTCCTATCATGTTTAAGAAAAGTGAGCAGAATAATAGAAAGAAAGAATGGACAGTGTATTAAAAAAACAAAAACATATTGCACATTGGTATAATTTGTTTTTTCCTCTTATCTCTTATTTGGTATTATGTAGTGTCAACAATAGGTGACAAGGGATAAAAATAACATTATATCACGTAGTAGGTTTTATATGTGTGAGTATGTATCTGTATATGCATGTGGGTCCCTTTTTTGTGTCTGAGTGTAATATTTCCCTCCATCATGAATTGAGTATTTCATCACATGTATTTCTTTATTCTATGAAACCTGTGTTATTTGAGCACATCTTTAAACTATTAAAATATAACATGTTTTTTTGTGTTTTGGTTCCTCAAACCCCCAAAATGTCAGGTGGTGCAACCGTCCTGACAAGTATCCACAGTAATTAAACTCTAAAAATTGAATGTCAGTTATTGTAAATGGAAATTAAAAATACAGTGGCATTATTTTATGCTTGAACCTTTTTAAATAAAACATTCTTTGCAAATGAAAAGAATTTTAAAGCTGTTGAGAAATGTAAAAAACTTTTGTCCCGTAATTTTCACCTTGTCAAATGTCAGGGTGGTGAAACCGCAACATTAGACTTTTATTTTAAAGTGAAGAGAATAAAACAGGAAACAGGAAACTGCATCAGCCAGAGGAGCCCAAATGACATTTGTGACCAAGTGGAAAAGTTTGTAGATTTCTCTGAAATACTGATAAAAAAGGTTTTTTCACTTCATTGGTGACTGGAACAATTTCCATGTCAGGTGGAACAACCAATGTAATAATGTGAAATGTTATTTTAACATCAAATTATTTATCTTATTCACAAATAAAAGAAATGAAACACACAAAATGAAAATGTANAAATAATGCCACTGTATTTTTAATTTCCATTTACAATAACTGACATTCAATTTTTAGAGTTTAATTACTGTGGATACTTGTCAGGACGGTTGCACCACCTGACATTTTGGGGGTTTGAGGAACCAAAACACAAAAAAACATGTTATATTTTAATAGTTTAAAGATGTGTTCAAATAACACAGGTTTCATAGAATAAAGAAATACATGTGATGAAATACTCAATTCATGATGGAAGGAAATATTGCACTCAGACACAAAAAAAGGGGACGTCACGTCATTGACCCATTATGCATTTCTGAGATAATTCTGAACAAATCCAGGTCTTATTGCAAATTAGATTATATCGCATTGTATATTGACCTGTTGCAATATATTAATCACAGACAGTGCAATGTTTCTTTAACCTGAAATGGGTAAAAATATTAGCTACATTTTTTACAGTTGATGTTTTTTGTTCTACACCAGAGTTACTCAACTAATGAGACAAACTTATTAATTCATATCCAAAAATCAAGGCCATCACAACCACTGTGAGTGAGACTTTTTGATCACTGATTTAGTATTTAATTAATGGCATTAACTTCCCAAAATGTAAACAAATGCATAAGAAAACCACAAGTGCTGAAGCTGTATCCATCATGACTCTGTTTCCTGTTTCCGTCCCAGACAAAGAGTAAAGAATGATTATAAAACATGAACATTCAAACTGTTTATGTTCCGCTTTTCAATATTTCTGAGATAAATCAAGAAAAAATGTCCCATTGAAATACAGAAAACCTCTGAAAATACAGAAATTGGAAACAAAATGGAGATTTGCATTATCTCAGAGTAGACTTTTATTTTGAAAATAACGTTACATGGCATATCTGTGACTAAACCCTTTAGATAAAAAGAGACAAAAGAGCAAACACTAAAACTTAAAGTGACAGATCTTTCCTCCTCAGTTACTTTAAAGTGGAGCTGAGATTTTTTTCCTGCGTGTCCCAAAAATGAAAGATTTTTTTTCTGGCGAGCCACTGACAAGCCAGTGAGATTTCCTCACCACATAAAAAGACGTCTCTGGTTTTTTTTCTGGTTTCTTACAGTATGACATCGTTTCAGCGAAGCGTTGAAAGAGGCGGATTATTACAGATTAACTCTGAGGCGGCGAGTCGAAATATGAAAATATGAAGTCTCAGCACTGACTTAAGGGGACGTTTGAGGGAGGATCAGACCAGAGATCCAACAGATAAAGTGACATCACCGCTCACTGCTGGAAAGACAACGTACAGTGATGGAAATGTGACGGTTACCATGGTTACTGATGTTATTTAGACAGGGAAATGGTCTCATCAGAGTCAGCACAATGGAGAACAGAGAACACGGCTACAACTTTAGTTATTTTTTGGCTTCTGTTAAGTTGTTTTGGTTCGACACAGCCCTCATACACCCAAACATTTTTTCAAATGATTGTTGCGGTGATCATACGTCATGGATTATGCATCATGTCCTCCCTGCGTCTGGTAGGGCTGGGCAATTAATTGCAAATTAGATTAAATCCTGATGCAATAGTCTAATGTCAGAAAGTGAAATATTTCTATAACCTGAAATGCGTCAAAATACCAGCCACATTTTTACAGTTGATGTTTTTTGTTTTACACCAGAGTTACTCAACTAATGAGACAAACTGTTCAAAACTATCTTTACAAAAGAAACTATACAAGTGGTAAGAAGAGGCCAAAACAGCAAAGAGTCGCAATAAAACTTAGTTTGACGTGGTAAAAATTGCCAAAAAGCAACAAAAAATGGCATTTAAATTGGGAAAAAAAACTTAAAATACCCAAAAAGTAGAAAAAAAATGGGCCAAAAGTGTCAAAAAAAGAGTGAAAAGAGACCAAAATGGCTAAAAAGCAACTAAAATTGGCAAGAAAACTTTGGTAGACACTTAAAAAATATCAGACAGTAGCAAAAATGGTGGAAAAAGTGACAAAAAACAGTGAAAAGAGGTTAAAATGGCCAGAGTCAACAAAAATAGTAAGAAAGTTGGGATAAAATCGGAAAAAATTGTCTAACAGTGGCACAAAAAAGTGAAAGACACTTTAACGGCTTAAAAGCAAGAAAAATTGGCAAGAAAACTTTGGTAGACACTTAAAAAATATCTGAAATTAGCAAAAATGGTGGAAAAAGTGACAGAAAACAGTGAAAAGAGGTTAAAATGGCCAGAGTCAACAAAAAATAGGTAGAAAGTCGGGATAAAATTGGCAAAAATGGTCTAAAAGTGGCAAAAAAGAAGTGAAAAGAGACCAAAATGGCCAAAAAGCAACAAAAATTGGCAAGAAAACTCTGGAGGAAGCTTTAATAAATATCAGAAAGTCGCAAAAAAGGTGAAAAAAGTGACAAAAAAACAGTGAAAAGAGATTAAAATGGTCAGAGTCAACAAAAAATAGTTAGAAAGTTGGGTTAAAATTGGCAAAAATGGTCTAAAAGTGGCAAAAAAAGAAGTGAAAAGAGACCAAAATGGCTAAAAAGCAACAAAAATTGGCAAGAAAACTCTGGAGGAAGCTTTAAAAAATATCAGAAAGTAGCAAAAATGGTGGAAAAAGTGACAAAAAACAATGAAAAGAGCTTAAAATGGCCAGAGTCAACAAAAAATAGTTAAAAAGTTGGGTTAAAATTGGCAAAAATGGTCTAACAGTGGCAAAAAAAGAAGTGAAAAGAGACCAAAATGGCCAAAAAGCAACAAAAATTGACAAGAAAACTTTGGTCGACACTTAAAAAATATCAGAAAGTAGCAAAAATGGTGGAAAAAGTGACAAAAAACAATGAAAAGAGCTTAAAATGGCCAGAGTCAACAAAAAATAGTAAGAATGTTGGGATAAAATTGGCAAAAATGGTCTAACAGTGGCAAAAAAAAAGTGAAAAGAGACCAAAATGGCCAAAAAGCAACAAAAATTGACAAGAAAACTTTGGTCGACACTTAAAAAATATCAGAAAGTAGCAAAAATGGTGGAAAAAGTGACAAAAAAACAGTGAAAAGAGATTAAAATGGTCAGAGTCAACAAAAAATAGTAAGAAAGTTGGGTTAAAATTGGCAAAAATGGTCTTAAAGAGGCAAAAAAAGAAGTTAATAGAGACCAAAATGGCCAAAAAGCAAGAAAAATTGGCAAGAAAACTCTGGAGGAAGTTTTAAAAAATATCAGAAAGTAGCAAAAATGGTGGAAAAAGTGACAAAAAAACAGTGAAAAGAGGTTAAAATGGCCAACAACAGTTGAAGTCTCAGCACTGACTTAAGGGGACGTTTGAGGGAGGATCAGACCAGAGATCCAACAGATAAAGTGACATCACCGCTCACTGCTGGAAAGACGACGTAAAGTGATGGAAATGTGACGGTTACCATGGTTACTGATGTTATTTAGACATGCGAGGGGAGGAGAAGCTTTGGGGAAAAGCAGAGGAGGAAGAAAAAGAAGTAAAAGTTCCTCTCAGGGAGGAAACAGGTGGTGAAACGGTTCCCGTGCTGTTTGTAAACAAAAACTCCATCCCAGGGGAAACTTATTTTTAGCCTCAGTGACATCCTCTGATGAAGACTATTCACAAAAAACATCTGCAGGCAGACGACAGAAGGGTCGTTAAAAAGCACAATAAAAGTTAAACGACAGATATTTGGATCATCAGGACGAGCAAAGAAGACTCTGAGGAGTTTCTGATTCATTTTTAAAACCTATATCATAACAAAAAACCTCCTCTGAAGCTCATGTATGAAAATGGGGGCAGGGCTGAACGATTTCAAACATCGTGATCATGTGATCGTTAAAGCTGTGATTTTCTCCTGCTCCTGACTGACCCAGGATCTGTTATATCAGCTGTTTCACACACACCTGTCTTTGAGTGTGAGACTGTTGGGAAAATCCTTTTTTCCCTGGAATTGTTGAATTTTGTTTTTAATTGTTTGGTATTTTATTTTATTTAACTTGACACAATTATGAATATTTGGGGAAAACGTTAAGAGTCAAAGATGGTTCTTTTTGTTTTTCAGTCGTTATAACTAAAAATACAATTTAAAAAAATCCAGTTAAACAAATGGAAAGAAATGTATTTTAAGGTCAGAAATTAAACTATTTATCTCAAAATCTTTTTTTTTCTCAAAAATTCAGACATATTTATAATGTTGTCTTAATTTCTCATAATTTTGACTAAGAATTTTGACTTTTTACATCAAAAATTCTTACTTTTTATTTCAAATATTGCCTTTATTCCAAAATGTTGACGTCTTGTCTGGAAATTTTGACATTTTATCTTAGACTTTTGTCTTTATCTCAAGATTTTGACCTTAAATGTGAAAGTTTAGACTTTTCTCACATAATGTTTTCTTAAAATTTGGACTCTTATCTTAAAATTTTGACTTTTTTTCTCAGAGTTTTGTCTTTACTTCTCAAAATTTCCACTTTTGTTCTTAAAATATTGTCCTTTTATCTAAAAGTTTGAAACAATTCTTACCTTCAGTTTTTATTTTCATCCTCACATTAGAGTAAAAGCTTTTGATGTTTCAATGGTTTGATGCAATTTTCTGTCAAGATTGTAAATGTTACTGTACATTGTGAAAACTTCACTGAAGCTTGATTGGAGAAAATCACATATTGAAATGAAATCACAATATCTGCCAGAAAAATCGCAATTAGATCTTTTGACAAAATTGTTCAGCCCTATATCATGCTTCCCTATTGATACAAAAAAAAAAAATCACATGTGAACTTTCAAACCTAAGACATCGCCACTATTTAACTCTTCTAGATCAAACTTATTCATATTCATAAATCAAGACCAGCACAACCACTGTGAGTGAGACTTTTTTGATCACTGATTTTGTATTTGTTTTATGGGATAAACTTCCCGAAATGTAAACAACACACCTGTCTTTGAGTGTGAGACCGTTGGGAAAATCCTTTTTTCCTTGGGATTGTTGAATTTTGTTTTTAATTGTTTGGTATTTTATTTTATTTAACTTGACACAATTATGAATATTTTGCACAACATTATTTTTTAAAGTTAGGAGTCAAAGATAGCTCTTTTTGTTCTTCAGTTTTCATAACTAAAAAATACAATTTAGAAAGTCCGGTTTAGAATTAAAAAAATAGGTGTTAGACTCTGGGTTTTGAGAAAAGTCCAAATTTGACTATTTATCTAAAAATCTTTTTTTTAATTTTTTTTTTTGCCTTTTATCCCATAATTTTGTGTTTATTTTCTTATAATTTTGACTTAAATCTTAGAGTTTTGACTTTTTATATCAAAATTTCTACTTTTTATCTCAAACATTGCCTTTATTTCAAAGCGTAGACTTTTTATCTCAGACTTTTGTCGTCTTAAATGAGAAAGTTTGGACTTTTTTCCACAAAATGTTAAACTGATTTCTTAAACTCTGAGTTATTGACTTTTTGTCTTAGAATTTTGTCTTTATTTCTCAAAATTTCCACTTTTCATATTAAAATATTGACCTTTTATCTCAAAGTTTGAAACAATTCTTACTTTCAGTTTTTATTTTCATCCTCACATTAGAGTAAAAGCTTTTGATGTTTCAATGGTTTGATGTGATTTTCTGTTAAGTTTGTAAATGTTTCTGTACATTGTGAAAACTTCACTAAAGTTTGATTTAAAGAAAATTGTGAATCGAATTGAAATCGTTGCATCTGCCAGAAAAATCGCAATTAGATCTTTTTCTAAAACCGTTCAGCTCTAAATGGGGGTTTGTAATTCCTGTCATCGCTGGGAGAATCTGGTGAACTGCCAGGACGGATCAGGCGTGTCTGGAGTTGTTGCTCAGCTCTAAGGATGACTCAGGTCTGTAATTTACCCGACGTTTGTTGTAAATCTAATTATCCGCTCAAATGAGCCGATGATCTAAAACAGCTCCGGGGGTGTTGAGCTCACTGAACCGTTGGTTGCACCTGCAGAAGGTTTGATGGCAGCACCTTAAAGCAGGAGAGTCCCAGTGTGTGTATATATGTGTGTGTGTGTGTGTGTGTGTGTGTGTGTGTGTGTGTGTGTGTGTGTGTGTGTGTGTGTGTGTGTGTGTTCACTGAGTTTCTGAGGTGCCGGTCTGAACCGTGACACCGCCTGCGTGCAGCCACAGTAAACCCTTAAAGATCGTCTCTGATGTGGATTGAGCTTCTAAAGTTTGTCTGGGAGGTCGGCCAGTGCGGCATAACGTCATCACCCATCAATCACCGTGGTGACCACACAGCCTGTTGCTATGGTAACGAACTATCTTTCCATCAACAGCGGGAGAAATTACCCCAAATGACGGTTAATGTGACCGATGTGTGTAGATAGAGAAGCGGACGTGAACATCTGTGGTTAAGTGTTGAGTTATTACGGTTCAAACGAGCAGATTTGATCAGTCTGAAATCTTTCTCGCGAATTAGACAGATTATTTATTATTCCACTTAGACAAATACTCGGACACCTCAACTTTTACTTAAAGAGAGGCTATCCTGCTTTCTTTTAGGGAACTGTCACAAACAAGAACAAACAAGAACCCAATACAGCTCATAGTCACACTACTCCAACATGAACCGGACTTAAGCATGATTACCGACCATTGACTGTGTATATAATGGACAGTGTGGCTCCGCCTGTCACTGTTCTACCATTTTGAAGCCAAAAAACCCCGTTTCTCTAGCCGCCATTGTGCAGCCAGAGTCTAGGCAGTAGAGAATTTCATAAAAAATTCTAAAAAGTATCAGTTAGTAGCAAAAATGGTGGGAAAAGTGACAAAAAAACGGTGAAAAGAGGTTATAATGGCCAGAGTCAACAAAAAATAGTAAGAAAGTTGGGATAAAATTGGCAAAAATGGTCTAAAAGTGGCAAAAAAAGAAGGGAAAAGAGAACAAAATGGCTAAAAAGCAACAAAAATTGGCAAGAAAACTTTGGTAGACACTTAAAAATTATCAGAAAGTAGCAAAAATGGTGGGAAAAGTGACAAAAAAACAGTGAAAAGAGCTTAAAATGGCCAGATTAAAAAAAAATAGTTCGAAAGTTGGGATAAAATTGGCAAAAATGGTCTAAAGATGGAAAAAAAAGAAGTGAAAAGAGAACAAAATGGCCAAAATTGTAAAAAATATCAGCAAGTAGCAAAAATGGTGGAAAAAGTGACAAAAAACAGTGAAAAGAGGTGGAATGGCCAGAGTCAACAAAAAAAAGTAAGAAAGTTGGGATAAAATTGGCTTAAATGGCTAAAAAGCAACAAAAATATGCAAAAAAACTTTGGTAGACACTTAAAAAATATCAGTAAGTAGCAAATATGGTGGGAAAGTGACAAAAAAACTGTGAAAAGAGGTTAAAATGGCCAGAGTCAACAAAAAATAGTAAGAAAGTTGGGATAAAATTGGAAAAATGGTCTAAAAGTGGCAAAAAAAGAAGGGAAAAGAGAACAAAATGGCTAAAAAGCAACAAAAATTGGCAAGAAAACTTTGGTAGACACTTAAAAAATATCAGTAAGTAGCAAAAATGGTGGGAAAGTGACAAAAAAACAGGGAAAAGAGGTTAAAATGGCCAGAGTCAACAAAAAATAGTAAGAAAGTTGGGATAAAATTGGCAAAAATGGTCTAAAAGTGGCAAAAAAAGAAGTTAAAAGAGACCAAAATGGACAAAAATCAGTCCCAGTTGTCGTGGTAGTGGGTTGTTGTTGTTGTGCTGTAATTAATGTAACTGTTCATGTTCTACAATGAGTTTGTTTAAAAACAGAGAAGATGGAAACCTAGAAATATTTGCACAAAAAAATCACAATTGGATTAATTTTTGCAAACTTTCAGCCCAGTTTCCAGGCAGACTCATGAAGATTCAGAGGTTTAATCGACACTCGTTCAGTTATTTTGCAGATTACAGTTTATGTTAGCAGAGTTATTAGTCTTTTCCCAAACCCAGATTCTCTACCACAAGTCTGAGCCCAGACTTTTGAGAATTAATGCTCTGCACCGTGGTGAACACGCCCATCAAGAGGCGTTGGATTTGGTGTTTGATGACAACACGGCGAGCACAGCCCTGCGTTCAGTCAGATAAACGAAGGTGCAGAGGCAAGTACTCGCAGGCCGCGACGATGATGACGATGACGTCTAAGCCGTGTGTCTGGTGTGTTTGTTTTCCTAGCAACACGAGTTTTTCACGCAGGCCCGAGCACGCCGAGGACACGATTCACATTTCTGATTAGCCATGTGTTACAGAGAGAAGCTGGAGAGGGTTGGCTGTGAAATAAAAAGCTGTGAGTGGTTGTGAGACTCACATTAAAATTAACACTCTACCCTGAAAATGTGTTTATATGAACTTGTGTCTTCACTGTCTACACAACAAAGTGAAATGAAGCAGAAACACCCAAAGCAAAAGCAGTGAAACATTAAACAGTCATAGCTGCTTTTAACGTGCAGCAGACGTTTCTCAACTTGAGCTGTTTTCTCCTCACGCAGGAAAACTATTGTTCAGAGGGAGGTTTCCTTTTTCACACCCTGCCTGTTAAACACATCACACTAATGAAACACCAAGCAGCGTAAAGTCACAGAATTTCAGATTTTTTTATGCAGTGACTTGAGTTGTTTATAATGTGTAGTTGGTTTTGCTTTTGGACTTTGATGAAACAGAAATTTAGGTGATAGAATAACAGAGATCAGGTTTGTTATGGTTGGTGTCGAATAGTCGGATACAGTTTCTCAGGGATCAGCTATCAAGTTTAAACAACAGAATAATTCCGTATTGGTGCTGCAGGTCTGCTCAGTGTGTGCAAGTGTGTGTGTGTGTGTGTGTGTTCTCACCAGGACAGAGTGCATTCCCATGTAGATCCGGCTGACACACACCAGCAGACACCAGCACAGAGCCAAGCTGAAGCCCAGAGCGAAAGGATACTGAGGAAAAAAGAGACGACACATTTTAGATCAGTGAGTTAGATTTTTAGCAAATATCACAAATGAAGCTGAAAAATAGCAAAACACATTCCTAAAAAGCTGGGAAATACTTGTTGTTCACAAGCAAAGATGGGGCCAGGTTCACCACTTTGTCAACAACTGCGTGAGCAAATAGTCCAACAGTTTAAGAACAATGTTCCTCAACTTTGTCCAACTGCAGGAATTGATGGATTTCATCATCTACAGACCATAATATCATCAAAAGATTCAGAGAATCTGGAGAAATCTCTGCACGTAAGCAGCAAGGCCCAAAACCAACATTGAATGGCCGTGACCTTTGACCCCTCAGGCGGCACTGCATTAAAAACCCACATCATTGTGTAAAGGATATTAGCACGTGGGCTCAGGAACACTTCAGAAAACCATTGTCAGTTAACACAGTTCATCACTACATCTACAAGTGACAGTTCAAACTCTACCATGCAAAGACAAAGTCACACATCAACCACACACACAAACGCTGCAGAACCCTTTTTGGAAATCATGGACGTGGTGTCCTCAGGGCCAAAGAGGAAAAGGACAATCAGGATTGTTCTAAGCGCAAAGTTCAAAAGCAGCATCACAGCTTGAGTAAAATCTCATGAGATTTAATTTGCAGAATGTGGAAGAAGGAAGGAGAACTGTATGCGGTGGTAACCATGGATACCACAAACATTTTAAGAGCTGAACTGACATTTTGATGAACGTTGTTGGTTTGTTGCTGATGTTGTGGACAGATGGAGGCGCCAGAGTCTGTATGTGTGGCCGAGTTCACAGAGAAGTCGGTTGTTCACGTCCACACAGTGACGTGTTTTTGTGACAAAATTGTTTTCATCGCACTTTGATATAAACTTCAATACGGAAACTTCTGTGAAAAACCCACCTCATGAGAGCGTCAGAACTTTTTTTTCCAAATTTGAGAAGTTTTTGGAGTTTCCATTACTGTTTTTTAGGTTTTGTGCAATTCTTTGGGTAACTGTCCCAGTATCTGTGTTCCGTCGTAATTACGACTTTCCATGTTTGTCCAAAACCTCGTTGTAGACGACGGTAGGTTCTGTGAAACAGAAAAAGTCCCTGCAGGGACTAATAAAGTCGTTCTGCTACTTTGGTTCTGTGTAAGACGAGGACAATGTTGTCGCACCGAGACATCATCTTCTCACGTCGATGAAGACTGACCTGCCTGCAGTCCAGAATCTGTCTCCCATTGAAAATGTGTAAAATGTGTAAAAAAAATATTGGCACGTGGGCTCAGGAACACTTCAGAAAACCATTGTCAGTTAACACAGATCATCACTACATCTACAAGTGACAGTTCAAACTCTACCATGCAAAGACAAAGTCACACATCAACAACAGTTATTCCATTAGAATCTGGGGTTGAATATTGGCAAAACACATCTTGTGTCCATCTTTTCTGTTCAGGATACAGATTTTAAGTATATTTGGAAATGTCAACGATCAAGTTTTGATGATTAATAAGACAAACTTTGACTAAACTAAACTAAAAATTGGTCACAGTTTCCTATTTGGAACTTTTTATGGGACATTTCCACATCATTAGGTAAAAAGCTGCAGAGATTTCCCAAACCGGCAAAACTGACGTGTCAAACCAGCGACGTCCCTGCGGTCAGAGCAGGTGTTTTCCACCTATATCGTGACCTGATTGTGCTCCTGTTTGACACGTGGACATGCGTCATGTTTGTCACAGCTTTTGATAATTTGTTGTTGGCATCTTCTAAAAATTAGTCACAGTAAATACTTAAAAACTTGCATCCTGAGTCTCTACACAGAGTCTTGTTTGGTGTTTCGAGCTGCAAATGTGTGAAGTTGTAGTTTCATAATCCTAAAATGAGTTTCCATGCACACCCTGGGAGTTTGTGTGTGTGTGTTTTTTTTTTGTCAGCAAACCCTGCGCGGAGCCTAACAGTCAATAAGCAGTGTGCACAGAACCACAAGCCACACAAAAAACACACCAAGTCCATAAAACTTTGCACGGGGCGACCGCCGCGGCACCACAGCGGTCGCAGGCGCAAGGCCAGAGCGAGCGCGCAAACACGGCCGTGAGAGCCGCTGACAGCCCGACACAGGACGCTGATTGGGAAACATGTCCGTGGATAGTTCACCCAACCCTCCTCCTCCTCTTTTTCTCTCAGACATGAAACTATCTTTCCTTAAACACAGCGTCTGACCCAGCTTCAAAGCTAATCCACAAACCTAAAGACGCCTGTTTCTCAACCCAAACCTCCCTCCGCTCTGACCTCGTTTCTCTCCGAGTTATAATTGACACTTTGAAGCAGAGCGGGCCGGTTGGAGGGACACCTGAAGGAGAGTCACTCCACACTTTTCATCCAGCAGCAGTTTGTGAACAGCTGTTGTGTCGACGACTTACGAGACAAGAATTAGTGTGAAACCAGGACTTTTGGGTGCCAGGTTGTAAAGTCTCATGAAAACCTCCAAACGGCTCATGTGTGTGTTTGGTTTTCTTTCCAGTTTTCTCCAATTCAAGCACAAGAATCTGAGTCACATGAGGAAGAGGAATCTTTCAACACATTCAGCTGCAGCTTTGTTCGTCTGGAGAATCTGATAAGAGAAAAAAAAGACTATTTATGAGCTCTCTGAGTCAAGGGCACCTCAGCCGTTATCATACTCGGTACATCACAGCGACATAAAGTATCATCAGAACTTGATATAACACACTCAGTTATCATTTTAAACTTTGAGTTGGAACAATAAACAAGCAGGATGTGTTATATATGCTCTTCAATGCACAGACTCATTAACAGGAAGTCGAGCATTACATCATGTGAAGCAAAAGATCACTGAGTTCAGATTTAAAAAACACTGAGAATGTAAAAAATGATAATAATTCACAACAGCTGCCAGTGAAGAAAGTGGAGGAGAGTGAAAGACCATTATCCCAAAAAAGGGAGCAGTGCAATATTTCCTTCCATCATGAATTGAGTATTTCATCACATGTATTTCTTTATTCTATGAAACCTGTGTTATTTGAACACATCTTTAAACTATTAAAATATAACATGTTTTTTTTGTGTTTTGGTTCATCAAACCCCCAAAATGTCAGGTGGTGCAACCGTCCTGACAAGTATCCACAGTAATTTAACTCTAAAAATTGAATGTCAGTTATTGTAAATGGAAATTAAAAATACAGTGGCATTATTTTATGCTTGAACCTTTTTAAATAAAACATTCTTTGCAAATAAGAAGAATTTTAAAGCTGTTGAGAAATGTTAAAAACTTTTGTCCCGTAATTTCCACCTTGTCAAATGTCAGGGTGGTGCAACCGTAACATTAGACTTTTATTTTAAAGTGAAGAGAATAAAACAGGAAACAGGAAACTCCATCAGCCAGAGGAGCCCAAATGACATTTGTGACCAAGTGGAAAAGTTTGTAGATTTCTCTGAAATACTGATAAAAAAGGTTTTTTCACTTCATTGGTGACTGGAACAATTTCCATGTCAGGTGGTACAACCAATGTAATAATGTGAAATGTTATTTTAACATCAAATTATTTATCTTATTCACAAATAAAAGAAATGAAACNACATAATTTCCCTTCCTTTGCCGTTCGGTGAGTATTGGTCTGTGAAATCAGAGCTGGAGCTCAGAAACGCTGAACTCCCTCATGTTCGCTCTGTTCCCACGTTTGAGTCCAGCAGCAGGGAGGAAGTCTGACACAAAGCCTGTTTACTGTAACGTTTTCTGTTCTGGCTCTGCTGGAGAACAGAATGAGAAGTCGTATCGCACCATCAGGCGCTCGCCGCTCGTTTTTACGGCCTTTACATCTTCCCCTCATCGCTCTTATCACTCAGTTTCAGCTCCTACTCTCTCCTCTTATCTCCCCTCTAGTCTATTTCCTCCTCTTTCATCCTTCCTCTTCAATCTCTCTCTGACTTAATCTCTTTTCTCCCACCATCTCTCGCCCTCCAGTCTCCTCACATCTACCATCTTTAATCTTTCCAGGCTCTTCTCTCCTCTCCTCTCTCGTATTTCGCTCTTTCTTTCTTTCCACAGTCAGACATCTGTGTCTGGTTATTGTCCGAGTGAAGAGGAGTGAGAGGAGTGAGAGGAGTGAAGAGGAGCTGGGTGGGATGGGAGGGGAGGAGGAGGAGGAGCGTTTGACTCTGGCTCCTGCAAATCTAAACACTCCAGCTGAGCTAAGACGAGTCAGCTGAGGCAGATTTTATGAAGGGAAACTACAGCAAGCAACGGAGGACACACCCTGATTTATTCATCTCTGCTTTTAATAAATTAAAGAGTCACATCTTTACACTATCGATGGACTTAAGTTTGTCCCCAAAAATCCCGTTATTTTACATTCAAAAAAGGCAACTCCTATTTTAGCCTGCAACAATAATGACAGAGTGTGATATTTCTTAAACTTAAAAATGTGTCAGAATATCAGATCCATTTTTTTGCAGTCAATATTTTTATGCTCTATGCCAGTGGTACTAAATTCTGCTAAAGCAAAAAGCCAAGTTGTTGAAACCTACCTTTGCAGGAACAACAATCTTACTGGTAAAAAATGGCAAACACGGAAAGAAGTAACAATGAAAGTAAGTTTAAGGTGCAAAAATCAACTTAATTTGCAGAAAATAGTCAGGAAGTAGGAAAAATGGTCCAAAAATGGCTAAAAAAGAGTGAAAAAATGACTTACATGTGCACAAAAGCAGTCACAAGTAGCAAAAATAATGTCATGCTGTACTTAATGTCAATATACATTTTCAAAAATGTGTGTCTTTAACAACAGAATAGACGAGAAACCTAAAAATAATAAATCATATATAAATCGTACTCGAAACATGGGGCAAATAATTGGATCATTTTTGCAAATCGTTCAAATCAGATCGAATCAACTTTATTAATTTGTTTGGAACTTCATTTGCAGGAAAAAGTCAGGAAGTTGGAAAAAAAGGTCCAAAAGTGCCAAAAAAAATGTAAAAAAGTGTCTTAAATGTGCATAAAAGCAGTCACAACTAGTAAAAATATTGTCATGCTGCAATAAATGTCAAGGTATATTTCCAAAAATGTGTGTTTAACAACAGATAAGACCACAAACCTTAAAATAACCAGCCGTATATAAAATAGTAGTCGCAATTTGGGTAAAACTATTGGAATTGGATTATTTTTGCATATCGTTGAAATCAGATCGAATCAACTTTATTTATTTGTTTGGAACTTCATTTGCAGGAAAAAGTCAGGAAGTTGGAAAAAATGGTCCAAAAATGGCTTAAAAAAAAGAGTGAAAAAATTACTTAAATGTGTGTAAAAGCAGTCATAATTAGCAAAAACAATGACAATGTGTAAGTAATGTCAATGCACATTTCAAAAAATGTGTGTGTAACGACAGATAAGACAAGAAAGCTCAAAAATAATCACGTAATAAATGGTAATTGCAATATAGGGAATGTTTAAGGCGCAAAAGTGGTCAAAAAGTTAGATTAATGGGGAAAATTTGGAAAATCAAATCAACTTCATTCATTTGTTTGGGACTTCATTTGCGGAAAATAGTCAAGGAGTCGAAAAAATTGTCCAAAAATGGCCAAAAAAGAGTGGAGAAGTTAGTTAAATGTGTTTAAAAATGGTCACAATTGTCAAAAATAATGTCATGACTTGTTGTCATGCTGTAATTGATGTCAATGTACATTTTGTAAAATGTGTGTTTAACAACAGATAAGACAAGAAACCTAAAAACAATCAACTGTATATAAACCATAATTGCAATATGGGGGGAAAAAATTGGAATTTGATTATTTTGCATATCATTTAAATCAAATCAAATCAACTTTATAAATCTGCTCAGAACTCTATTTGCAGAAAATAGTCAGGAAGATGGGGAAAAAAATGGTCTTAAACTGGCTAAAAAAAAGTGAAAAAGTGACTTAAATTTGCATTAATGGTCACAATTATCAAAAATACAGTCATGAGTTGTTGTAGTGCTGTAATCAATGTCAACGTACATTTCCAAAAATGTGTGTTTAAAACAAATAAGACAAGAAACCTAAAAATAATCACATTATAAATCATTATTGCAATATGGGAGAAATAATTGCAATAGATTATTTTTGCAAATCATTCAGCTCTATCCACAACCTGGATGTAACCAAGCACAGATGTCAGATCTTGTAGTGCAGTGAAGTTCGGATGGGTCAATGACAAAAAGAGGGTCTAAAAACGTATTTTTATGATGTTTTCTAACAGATTTCAGTAGTTGACCAACATTTCAAAGTTTTTAGGTTCATTATTTTTTAGTATTTTTAATTTGAGCACCCAAAAATGTCAGGTGGCGCAACCAAATATGTGAAAATATATTTTTATGTTCCTGTTATTTTTTCTGTGTGAAATTATTGGCAAGTATCTCTCAAGTGTCTGTAGTGACTCATACATTTTCATTTTGTGTGTTTCATTTCTTTTATTTGTGAATAAGATAAATAATTTGATGTTAAAATAACATTTCACATTATTACATTGGTTGTTCCACCTGACATGGAAATTGTTTCAGTCACCAATGAAGTGAAAAAACCTTTTTTATCAGTATTTCAGAGAAATCTACAAACTTTTCCACTTGGTCACAAATGTCATTTGGGCTCCTCTGGCTGATGCAGTTTCCTGTTTCCTGTTTTATTCTCTTCACTTTAAAATAAAAGTCTGATGTTACGGTTGCACCACCCTGACATTTGACAAGGTGAAAATTACGGGACAAAAGTTTTTTTAATTTCTCAACAGCTTTAAAATTCTTTTTATTTGCAAAGAATGTTTTATTTAAAAAGGTTCAAGCATAAAATAATGCCACTGTATTTTTAATTTCCATTTACAATAACTGACATTCAATCTTTAGAGTTTAATTACTGTGGATACTTGTCAGGACGGTTGCACCACCTGACATTTTGGGGGTTTGAGGAACCAAAACACAAAAAAACATGTTATATTTTAATAGTTTAAAGATGTGTTCAAATAACACAGGTTTCATAGAATAAAGAAATACATGTGATGAAATATTCAATTCATGATGGAAGGAAATATTGCACTCAGACACAAAAAAAGGGGACGTCACGTCATTGACACGGATACATTTTGATCTGAAAGATGGAGATTAAGTTAATCACAAAGTCTGCGCTGTGAAACTCTAAACGTTTTGTCTAAAGTCAGAATCATCCAACCACACACACCTTTGACCTCCTCACATAACAACCTCCTCATATCTCTTTCTCCTGCTGGTGAAACGTGAGCGGCTGCAGTCAGATAATGATGTGTGCACTTTCACAGGCAGCAGACAGAAATAAACAGGTCGGCACTTTCTGACTGAAGACACAGATTGTTTGTCTAAGGTATAAACTAAAGCTCAGTTTGTGAAACTTTCCATTGCCGTGTGTTTGGAGATTACAGAGAGGCTGTTTGTGATACGAAAGAGCCGCAGACAATAAGTCTGTGTTATCTTTGAGTCCAACACTGCGAGGGCAGGGGTCGGCTCTCTTATCTGTTACAGCGCTCAGGCAGGGAGGTGCTGTGCTGTAAATCAGTCCCCCCCCCCCACTCTGCTCAGACCTGCTGTGATTCAAGCTGCAGAAAACAGACACAAACTACAGGGAGCAAACGTTCGACTGGGTGTGACACATCACGTCTGCAGGAGGATAAATAAGCATTATGGGAAAAGTAACAGCTAAAGGAGCAACATCCTGAAACAAAGAGTCGAGTTTCTGAGCACGACTGGTCTTCAAAGGCTGCAGGAGACTTTGAGTTAGTACAGAAAACATGATACAGTGACGAGTTTGTGCAGTATCACTCCTGTTATCTGGAAAACCATAGAAGAAAATGGTCATGTGACCTCATACTTTTGAAGAGGGATTCATTTCATTTATCTCTTAAAGAAGAAACACACATGGCTTGAGAAGAAAAGGCATTTAAATTTTTTAAAAAATGTTTTTTTTGTCTTCCAGAGTAAAATTTTAATGGTCAAACTTTCTGATTACGGTGTTTGAACAATTAATGACAGGTTTGAAAAACAGTCCACACAGGAGCCAAATTTTAAAGTGCACAATTAAGTGGTCGTCTTTGGGAGCCAAGATGTGAGTTAAAACCATAGACTGTATAATGAGTGGACGTAACGACGTTCGACTCAAACTGAAGCCTCCAGCAGATGCCCCGCCCCCTGGTGTCTGGCTGCAGTATAGGTCATAAGCCCCGCCTCCCTATGTATTCCAGATATGAGCCGGGAAAACTTTAAAAAATTACTATACCTCGTAGAAACGTTTCTCTCATCCTTACGCTAAGGTAGTACGATGATGTCATCTGGCTGCATGGTGTTCAGGTGTTTTTTTTATGAGAAGTTAGTTTCTCATTAGTTATTGGACGTTAAAAACCGCGATATAAGTTTCGTTTTACGATAGTTGACAGCTGCCGTTCGTGAGTAGTTTTTACCGGGGATACAAGAAACTTCGGGAAAGAGCCAAAAGGAGACTAAACCTTCTGAAGAAGAAGAAATAAATATTTTTATTTCTCTTTTTTACTTGGCTCCACTGGAAATTCTCTATTGCGCAGACTCTGGCTGCACAATGGCGGCTAGAGAAACAGGGTTTTTTGGCTTCGAAAACGTAGAACGGTGACAGGCGGAAGCACGCTGTCCATTATATATACAGTCAATGGCCCCGACCCCCACTTTGGGAACCCCTGCCCTCAAGTACGTATCTTCGGAGACAGAAAGTCGCTATCTTGAGAGCCAAAATGTATCTTTAAATAGCCATCTTTGGAGCTGAAGGCACACTAAAATAGCTATCTTAGGAGTGTGCTAGAGTAGCCACTTTGGGGCCAAAGTGCACTAAAAAGCTGGTCTGGAGCCAAAATGTAAACTATGAATATATACTTGGAGCTTTGATGTTGAACTCCAAAGTTAGAATTCAAAAGTAAATTTTCTATTTAGGTTAAAATGATCTGTTTTACTCAAACAATCAATTTCACCCTTAACCCCCTGGTGTTTCTCAACAAAGGCAACCAGTTTGGGTTAGGAATACACCAGGCTCCTCCAGCCGAGGCGTCCTCACATCAGCCTATCAGACGTATGAAAATCAAATCGACTTCCTGCAGTTGGTTGATCTCCTCCCTCACTACGTGGATGGATGCACAGAAAGACAAAAGGAGTGGACGACACAGAGCTCCTTGTTGGCTTTTACAGACTCAGACACAATGGAGTGTTGTTACTCCGGAGTGAATAGCAGGAGGTGAAGAACTGAGGAAGGATTGTGAAAACAAAATTCCTGCATGTGTGTTATCCCCATGATGTCGCACACATCAGTAAGTTTTTCTGAACAATGCTGGAGAGCAGAGGTGGAAATATGTAACGTTATTGTCCAACTATCGCTGACGTAATTCTTATCTTTGAAGTCAATGAGTGCATTCACACAGGTTTATTATCTCCTTTATGAGCCTTATCTAATTGTTTATCATGTTATCGTTTGTATGCACATAAAGATACCTGGCTGTTTAATCTTGGTGATTATACTTGTACCCTGAAACAAAGTGCTTTATTTTGGGAACCTGAGTTGAGCTGACTGTTCACTTTACTCCTGTTGTGTCCACACTGAGCTTGATTTCCCTCGACTACACGCAGCGAACAAATGTGCTCACACACCGTAACCGCTGTCACGGCCGCTGTCACTGAATCCACTCGGCCAACCGCGCATTAATTGTTAATGACGCAGCTTCAGAGGCCTGACTTCAAAGGGGCAAAGTCTCTCTGCTCCTGTATCGAGAGCTGGCACCGAGCGTGTTTGCATGTGCTCGCTCTGCGCTCGAGTACTGTGAAAAATGTCATCATCTTTGTCGTGACAGTTTGCAGAGACCGCCGGCGAAATTTAACTAAGTTTGAGGGTCGTCACTCTCTTTTTGTGCCATGTTTACAGTGTGAAACAGAGATAAAATGAGGGTAAATTGCCTCTGATTCAGCAGCTGCGCGCACGTCCAAAGCCTCAGTCATACACCTGTGTTTACGTTGCACTGCAATACCACTCCAAAACACATGAGGGCAGTGTGTTCTCAGTTATCGCTTCTTTGTGGTACTTTTTCAGGGTTTGCAATCCACATCATGACCATAGACTGTATAATGAGTGGACGTAACAATGTTCCGCTCAAACTGAAGCCTCCAGCAGATGCCCCGCCCCCTGGTGTCTGGCTGCAGTATAGGTCATAAGCCCCACCCCCTGGTGTCTGGCTGCAGTATAGGTCATAAGCCCCGCCCCCTGGTGTCTGGCTGCAGTATAGGTCATAAGCCCCGCCCCCTGGTGTCTGGCTGCAGTATAGGTCATAAGCCCCGCCTCCCCATGTATTCCAGATATGAGCCGGGAAAACTTTAAAAAATTACGATACCTGGTAGAAACGTTTCTCTCATCTTTACACTAAGGTGGTATGATGATGTCATCTGGCTGCATGGTGTTCAGGTGTTTTTTTTCTGAGAAGTTAGTTTCTCATTAGTTATTGGACGTTAAAAACCGCGATATAAGTTTCGTTTTACGATAGTTGACAGCTGCCGTTCGTGAGTAGTTTTTATCGGGGATATAAGAAACTTCAGGAAAGAGCCAAAAGGAGACTAAACCTTCTGAAGAAGAAGAAATAAATATTTTTATTTCTCTTTTTTACTTGGCTCCACCGGAAATTCTCTACTGCTCAGACTCTGGCTGCACAATGGCGGCTAGAGAAACGGGGTTTTTTGGCTTCAAAAACGTAGAACGGTGACAGGCGGAAGCACGCTGTCCATTCTATATACAGTCAATTATCATGACTGATTTTCATGACTTCGTTTTATTGTGCTTTGTATTCTGTAAATAATTTACTGAATCAACACTCTAAGTGTAACAAGGTTTACCCTGGACTATCTCATTCAAGCAACAACAACAACATGAACAAATAATGAGTGCAATAATTACCTATTATTATGTCAGTACTTGTGCAATATTCCATACCTATCTCATCATGTATATACCACACATTTTAGACTGTACATACTTAATGTTTTATTTTATATTTTTACGCTTGGATTTCAATTTTGGGTAAGACACTTATGCTTAAATTTGTCCTTTCTTTTATTTCTAACACTTTCTGAATGGGAGTAACTATATACTAAAAAAGCAATTTCCCCTAGGGGATCAATAAAGTATTCTGATTATGAAGTTGTCTTTTCATTTTGAACTTCATATAAATGTCTTTGATTACACTTTTGTTTTTTAACCCGGGTATTTTTTACAATTTTTGTTGCATGTAACCCTGGATTATTAGTATTAGTATTAGTGAAAGTAAAGAGGGATCTGAGTAATGTCTGAAAGGTCCCCTAACTAATATGCTTTTAAACAAATAATGTAGGAAATGAACATTTTTTACTGCAAGGCAACAACTCTTTGTCACTATACACTTCTTTTTTGCCATTTTAGGACCATTTTTCTGACCTGCTGACTGATTGCTGAAGTTTTATTCCAACTTTCTTGCCAATTTTTGTTGTTTTGGCCATTTTTACCATTCTTCCCCATTTTTTTGCAACTTGTTTCACCACCTTTGCTACCTTCTGACTTTTTTTCAAAGTTTTCTCAGAATTTTCTTGTCATTTTTTTGTTACTCTCACCCATTTTAGTCACTTTTATATAATGTAATATCTCTCACAAAACAATTGATGACAATTTTTTTTACACTTTTTTGCCAGTTTTGGCCCATTTATGCAACTTTCTGGGTATTTTCCAAGTTTTATTCCAACTTTTGTTGCTTTTTAGCAACTTTTTCCACCTAAAATGAATGTTTTTTTTTTTAAAGATTTATTCATTTATGAAAACATAAACTGTAAAAGTGAATCCACCTCTAACAAGTACAAGTAAAGTAATAGTATGATAATAAAAAAGATAATTATAGTAATATAAAAAGATGGATAGATAGTAATGATAATGATATGATCACCTTAAACCATTTTTTATCCATTTTTATAGCTACTTTTTGTTGTTTTTACCACTTTTCATCATTTTCATCGTTTCTCTGTTACAGGTATTTCTCAGTTTGTCTCTTGGGTTAATCATATCTGTTATTGAGACACATTTTAGATTAAAGAAATATATCAGGGTTCCTGCAGGTTTAAGACGCTTTAAGACCTTTTAATGCCACTTTGAGCGAAATTTAAGACCAAATCACATACAAATACTCAATGTTTGGGGATTCTGCTGTATTACAACCAAATCATAAACTGTGTCACTTAATGAGACTCATACAAGTTTACTTTTTGACTGTCTATGGAACATAAAGTTGCTCATTTGTTAATATCTGTATGTAAAAGTGCAAACAGTGACACCTTTGAGTAATTTATTTAAGACCAGAATGTAAAATTTTAATGAATTTAAGACTTTTTAAGAATCAGTGATTAATTTCCCAGCCCTAGTTTTGGTAATTTGGGGTTTAATGTCATGTTGGTTGAATAGGTCAAAGGTTGGAGCAGGTGCATGTTGAGCTTTAACTGAACCAGGCAGGAACATGGTGCAATGAAACATAACAAGAGGAACTTTCTCAGTTTCTTTTCCTGCAAATAAAGAGGAAGCAACTGAACTTCTCTGTTTTAGTGGTTTTTAGCACTTTATCAGCGTTTAGGATGGATGTGCTGTTAAAGTGTTATGGAGGTGTATGGAGGTGTTTGCCCGGGTATACTGTACCTCCCACCGGCCGTAGGTCAGGAAGAAGAGGGAGAAGGGGATGGCAGTGCCGGACATGGCGTGTGTGGACGGCATGCTGTACTCAGAGTTATAAAACATCTCCACTTTGACCACAGGAGGTGAAGCAGGCCTGGACCAGCCGATCACATCTTTAGTGCACTGACCCAGGTACATGACCCAGACCCAGACCATGATCAGCCTCCGGCTCACAAAGGCGTCCATGTTCCACATGATAAAGGGGAAGAAGGTGATGTAGAACAGCTCGTTCCCCAGCTCGGTTCCGAAAGTGAACATATAATACAAGAACCGGTTTTCTATCAGGAACTCCTGCCCCGCTTCGCCCGTGAGAGAGTTCTTCCGGAGCGGCTTCACTGTGCCGCCGCTGCCCGAGCCTCTGGTGCCCTTCTCGGGTTCCCTCTCCGGGCCGTTACCCCCCGCAGTAACCGTCTCCCCCCCGGCTGGAGCTGCACACACCGCAGCCCCGTTCTGTAAATCGCTTTCACTGCCTTCATTAATCCTCTTCCGAACACCCCCCGCTCCTGCTGCGGCTGCTGCGGCTTCCACTTTCTCCCCCTCTCCGGCTCCCATGTCGGCCGTGTTTCCACTCTCGCCCCCGGGGATGTGATGGTGGCTCGTCCCGTTGCTGTGTGAGTGAGTCCGGTCCGCTTCCTTGCTGCTGCCAACGGCTCTGGAAAAAGTCCCCCGAACCCCGCAAATGTGTTGGAAACGAGCGACAAGATGAGGGTCCTGGAGGTAGTGGAAGAGCTGTAGATAACGGTTACTCTTCTCCATGTTTAGCCCGGTTTGCGCAGCCCTCAGTCGGACACTGACTCCGCTCAGACTCCGCTTCTCCCCCCGAACTCTGGATGATGAACGTTAGCTCTGATGGCTAACGATAGTTAGCCGTCCCGGGCATCATGGCAGAGAGCTCCAGAGAAGTGGACCCCGAACCGTTTTTACTCAACAACAAGTTCTGACTCCGAGAGGTGTGGCTGAAAAACGGTTGAAAGTCAGTTTTCAGTTAAAAAATAACAGATAAACCGAGCGGGTCGGGTGTATTTGACCGTGTCCAGATGCGTTCAGTGTCCCGCTACCTGCGTGTAACTGACAGATCCACTGAACAACCGGGGAGCGCGCCTTCACTGCTGCCTTCAAGTGCTGTGGGAAACCTCACAACTCTCCATTTTATCAGAAACGTTTACGTCCAAATCATAATAAGGAATCTCGAAAAACATAAACATTTTAAAAAGTTCTTTGAAAATGGATAAAAAACATATTTCTGAGAGAAGAATTATGTTTTCTAACAGATTTCAGTAGTTGACCAACATTTCAAAGATTTTAGGTTCATTAATTTTTAGTATTTTTAATTTGAGCACCCAAAAATGTCAGGTGGCGCAACCAAATATATGAAAATATATTTATATGTTCCTGTTATTTTTTCTGTGTGAAATTATTGGCAAGTATCTCTCAAGTGTCTGTAGTGACTCATACATTTTCATTTTGTGTGTTTCATTTCTTTTATTTGTGAATAAGATAAATAATTTGATGTTAAAATAACATTTCACATTATTACATTGGTTGTACCACCTGACATGGAAATTGTTCCAGTCACCAATGAAGTGAAAAAACCTTTTTTATCAGTATTTCAGAGAAATCTACAAACTTTTCCACTTGGTCACAAATGTCATTTGGGCTCCTCTGGCTGATGCAGTTTCCTGTTTCCTGTTTTATTCTCTTCACTTTAAAATAAAAGTCTAATGTTACGGTTGCACCACCCTGACATTTGACAAGGTGAAAATTACGGGACAAAAGTTTTTTTAATTTCTCAACAGCTTTAAAATGCTTTTTATTCGCAAAGAATGTTTTATTTAAAAAGGTTCAAGCATAAAATAATGCCACTGTATTTTTAATTTCCATCTACAATAACTGACATTCAATTTTTAGAGTTTAATTACTGTGGATACTTGTCAGGACGCAACGTGGTGGACTGTAAAACCCCCAAACTCCTTGGTTTTGTGTTTTTTTGTACAATATAAAATTATCAAATTTCTACACAAGTTTATTGTGTCCAAAGTATCTATAAAGAAATACATGTGATGAAATACTCAATTCATGATGGAAGGAAATATTGCACTCGGACACAAAAAAAGGGACGTCACGTCATTGACCCTAATGCCTTTTAACCCTCAATTTCGCAAGGAACTTTTTTTTTGTCATTTTTGTGCACATTGAAAAACAAGGAAAATCCTCAAATAACTACAGAAGCCTATTTCCGCTGGCTAAAAACATAAAAATAAAAATTGGATTTGTTGAATATTTTTTCAAAACCAAGACTAAGTCAAAATTTTGGAGGAAAAAGTCAAACCAAATAGAATGGGAATAAAAAGTAAAAAAAAATCGACTCTTTTCCTCATAGTCTTCACTTGCTATCCCAAATTTTTGACTTAATTTTGATCTCAAAATGTTATCTTTTCTCTCAAAATTTTGAAATCAATTACTCTAAAATGTAATGTTTTTCCTCACATTTTGACATTATCTAAAATTTTGACTTAATCTCATAATTAGACATTTTTATTTCAAAATTTCAACTGTTACTCTCCAAATTTTGACTCAATATAGGTAAAAAAAAAAAAAAAAAAAGGAATCTTAAAGTGAAGTGTTCATATTTATTATTTTAACCGACAGAATTGGGCTTCTATAAATAGCTCTCTATGGTAAAAAAGAAATTTGAATTTCAAAGTATTTATCTGATGTATTTGTCATAAGGGGTTGCTTTTACAAATCTCAGCTTTTGCGTATCTTTCACATTAAACAGTGCAAGAAAAACACGTTTAGTCCTCCATTAATTTTTTTCTCAACCCTGTTATTGTAATGTTTTGAATTATATTTCAAAAGCATTTTACCAAGTACCCCCTTGATATAAGTGGGACCAGGAAAATATTGTTTTGGCTTTGGCACTTCTTACTTCTGGTACTTATTTTCTACTTTTTCTTTGCACTATTGCTTCTTTTATTACCGCTATCCCATTTATTTTCTTACTGCTATATCATATTAAGAATTTCCTTTTTGGTTTTGTTACATAATTTACTTTATTTAAATATCAATAAAAACTGTTTAACATAATAGGAATTGGAGCCCCTCAGGATTTGAGTCTCCAAAATTTGAGCCATGACGAAGCACTTGAAGGCAGCAGTAGTTCCGGCGCGCACGCACAAAAGACTGTCCCAGAACGTCACGACGTAACGTGACCGCGCTTACTGTTTAGATAAGAGAGAGAGTAAATGGCTTTGTTTGGATTTTTTGTACCTGTATTAAGTCAAAAATTTGAGAGACAAAAAGTCAAAATTATGAGATGAAAAATTCAAACCCTTGAGGGAAATTGTAGTTGAAATTATGAGCACAGATACTATTTACATTTTGGTATAGCTATGTTTAAAGTAAATCTCAATGTACCCACAATCCATTTCTTTATAAAATCGTAAAGTTTCTTCCTTTTTTATCTCAAAATTTAGGCTTAAATTGGACAAAAGAATCTCAACAAAGTTCATTTTTATATTTCTAACTTGCAGAAATGGGCTTCCAGTGAAAGAAAATTCACACCAAACATTCTCACAATCACCTGAAAAAAAGTTGAACGGCCCTTTTTCAAAATAGTTTTTTCTTAAATACGGATTAAACATCGTCATCAAAATATAAATTCTTGTTTTAAAATATCAAACTTCTCTTAAACAGTTGCCTGCAGTTTCCTGTTGTTGTTGTTGTTGTTGTTGTTGTATATAACAATATAAAACAATAGAGTGATTGTTGTCAAATTTTTCAGCATGTTTTGGCTCCCAAAAAGGCACTTTGCACATGTTTTGGTTCTTTTGGAGACCACTTTATTGTGTGTTTTGGCGCCCAAGATGACACATTTGCACATGTTTTGGTTCTTAAGAGGCAATTTTAGTGCGTGGGTTGGCTCCCAAGATGACACTTAAGCAAGTTGTGGTCCCCAAGACTCCACTTGAGTGTGTGTTTTGGCTCCCAAGGTGGCAATTTAGCATATTTTGTTTCCGAGGGGCTACTAAAATGTGTGTTTTGGCTCCCATGATGGCATTTACACGCAGGTTTTGGTTCCTTAGTGGCCACTTTAATGGGTGTTTTGGCTCGAAAAGGGCACTTTAGCCCACGTTTTTCATTTCCGAGAGGCCACTTAGGTGTGTTGTTTGGCGTCCAAGATGGCACTTTAGCACATTTTGGTTCCCAGGAGACAGTTTATTATGCTTTAACCAGTCAAAGGGGCATTTAAGTATGGTTTGCCAATCAGAAAGCCATTTTTAACAATTGTGCCACAGAGGGGAGGGACACCCCATCCCCACCCCTTAGCACACCCCTGTGAAAACTCACTCTGATACAACATCTTTATATTTCTAACTTGCAGAAATGGGCTTCCAGTGAAAGAAAATTCACACCAAACATTCTCACCTTACATACTTTATTGATAATCAATCACCTGAAAAAAGTTGAACGGCCCTTTTTCAAAATAGTTTTTTCTTAAATACGGATTAAACATCGTCATCAAAATATAAATTCTTGTTTTAAAATATTCTCTTAAACAGTTGCCTGCAGTTTCCTGTTGTTGTTGTTGTTGTTGTTGTTGTTTAACATTAGAGTGATTGTTATCAAATTTTTCAAACCCGCTCGAGCTCCTGAACAGAGAGTGAACAATTAAACACAATTAGAGACACAGGAAAGAAAAGCATGACTCAGCAATAAACTTGACGTAAACAAGATCCCTTGGTTCAAAAGTTTTTGTCCCTGTTTCAAAGTGGCAGTTAGAGTTATAAATAAGAAAAACTGTTTTTTCAACAGCAGAAAAGAATGAAAAGACTTTTTTTCCCCTTTTTAAATCACAAAAATTATCTAGAGTACTCCATAGTTGAAAAGGGGAAACAAGAAAAATAGATCCCCTGACAATAAACCACAACAATGTGGCATTGCAGCAGTAAATAAACCTTAAATCAATAGAGTAAACATATTTAAATTAGTTTTCAAAAGAAATAATGGGATTTTATGTTTTTATAATTATGTTTTACTTTATAAATATGCTTCACAGAATTGCATCAAAGTGTTTCCAACTATTTCTCCAATTTTAAATGCAGTTTTTAACATCTTTTCATTCACCTGCTCGACCAGATTTTAACACAGAGTGAGTTTTTCCCCCCAGCAGAGGGCAGCAAACTTACACGAAATGAAAACAACCAGCGGGTCGAATGAAAACAAGACGTCAAAAACACAGAAACAGTCTTCAAACAGGCAGTTGATATCTCTCAGAGAATGTAAGGTCTTAAAATAGCTTCGACATTTTCACACAGTCCAGGGAATATTACACAGAATATTTTTCATAAATCACACAGTAGCATAAAAAGATAACAGAAGCTTATCGGCATCAAATCTCCACGCAAGCCAGGTTGCATCAAAAAAGTCTGTAGATCCCTGAATGTGCTCACGATGAGCAAAAGAAAGAAACCCATGAGTTAATAATAAGAATAAAAACACAACATCAACAGCAAAAAAAAAAAAAAACAAGTCCTGCCTGCACCGGGTTTTACATTTTTAGAAACGGCAGTGAGGCTGTAAGAGAGTTTGTAATTGACATCAACTTTTGAGACCCTGTTGATCCTGAAATCAGATAAAAATCAGGGTTTTTTAAGAGTCTGAATCCACCGCTGCGTCTCAGAAAAGAGTGGTTTCATACGTGCAGACTCTCACCACGTTTTTCTCAAACTAAGAGGGACGTGACGAGTCTGTGCGCCCACAACAAGTGCTGGTGTTCACCCCCCCAGGACGGGGCGGTCACCCGTTGTCGTCCAGGTTGTAGAGAAGGACCTGGTGGTTGGGGGCGAGGCCGGGGCAGGTGCCCAGGCTGAACAAACACCCGGCGGACGGGTAACAGGGCACCAGACGGTAATGCTGCAGCTCCTCCAGGCTGAACGCCGGCGAGCAACAGTCCATCACCAGCACCTTCACCCTCTTCCTGTCCGGGTACAAGAGCCGCCGCTGACCCCGCTCGCCCCCCACGTCCTCCTCTTCTTCCTCCTCCTCTTCCATCTCTATGTCATCCTCCTCTTCTTCCTCTTCCTCCTCCTCTTCGGCCTCTAACTCCTCCTCCTCATGGTGGATCTTCCTCAGCAGGTTGTTGATGAGGACAGAGCGCCTCAGGTAAGCTTCAGGGTCCTCCAGGAACCTCAGCTTCTCCAGGGACAGCTTCAGGATGCAGCCCCTGTCCTCCTGCAGTATCAGGTGCTGCAGGTAGAAAAGCAAGGAGAGGGATCACTTAGAGATTCAAAATTTATATCTTACACACTGCAAAAAGTAAAATCTAAGCAAGTCATTATGTCTTATTTTCAGTAAAATTTCTCTTCCTATTCTTGATTTGAGCCACATTTACTAGACAAGGTCATAAAAATGTCTCATGTCAAGTTTTTTAAAGACAAAAATGAGGCATCAATTGCTTGTAACAAGTAAAAAAAAAATCTGCCAATGGGACAAGAAAACGTTTCTTGTTTTAAGACATCTTTCTAATTTCAAGAAAATTTATGAGCAAAGTTTTCTTATCCCATTGGCAGATTTTTTTTGACTTGTTACAAGCAACTCAGACCTAATTGTTTTCCCTTAAATAACTTGAAATAAGACATTTTTATGACCTGCACTGCAAAAACTGACATCTAAGCAAGTCATTATGTCTTATTTTTAGTCACATTTGTCTTACTATTCTTGATTTGAGCCACATTTACTAGACAAGGTCATAAAAATGTCTTATTTCAAGTTTTTTAAAGACAAAAATGAGGCATCAATTGCTTGTAACATGTAAAAAAAAAAAATCTGCAAATGGGATAAGATAAAAGATTCTTGTTTTAAGACATCTTTCTAATTTCAAGAAACTTCCAGGGTGAATTCGTCTTATCCCATTGGCAGATTTTTTTGACTTGTTACAAGCAATTTATGCCTCATTTTTGTCTTAAAAAACTTGAAATAAGACATTTTTATGACCTGGTCTGGTGAATGTGGCTCAAATTAAGAACAGTCAGACAATTTTTACTACAGATAAGACAGAATGACTTGCTTAGATTTCAGTTTTTGCAGTGGAAGGATGAGAGAGAAGCTCAGAGAAAACAGATCAGTTTTTCCAAAAATGTCAAAAAGAAGATTATAAAACCTCCTGTGAAGTTTCTACATGACCCTGAGAAAAAAGGAGCAACTTCATGAGAGAAAAGGTAGCTAAAGATGGATGAATGAAGCTCTCTCATTTTAGTTTTTACTTCCTTTTATGCGTAATTTGATGCTTATATTGTGTGCACTGTAAAAACTGAAATCTAAGCAAGTCATTCTGTCTTATTTGTAGTAAAAATTGCATGATTGTTCTTAATTTGAGCCACATTCACCAGACCAGGTCATAAAAATGTCTCATTTCAAGTTTTTTAAAGACAAAAATGAGGCATCAATTGCTTGTAACAAGTAAGAAAAAAATCTGCAAATGGGATAAAATGAAAGTTTCTTGTAGTAAGACCTCTTCCTAATTTCAAGAAACTTCCCGGGTGAATTCGTCTTATCCCATTGGCAGATTTTTTTGACTTGTTACAAGCAATTTACACCTCATTTTTGTCTTAAAAAAACTTGAAATAAGACATTTTCATGACCTGGTCTGGTGAATGTGGCTCAAATTAAGAACAATAAGACAATTTTTACAACAAATAAGACAAAATGACTTGCTTAGATTTCTGTTTTTGCAGTGCAATCTTCAATCTTCTTGAGCTTCTCAAGCTTTTCGACGCTGACATACTTTCAGCACAGTGTCATGGCGGGGAAAAGTGTACCGGTGCGTGTCAGTGACTCTTTTTGGAGCAATATCCTCCAGATCGAGGCATAAAGGGGCTGTAATACGCAGTAGAGGGGTGTATCCAAAATATTAAAATAAGGAATGATCGGAAAACTACGGCTATCGAGGCGGAAGTATACCAGTCAATGGGAAAATCAGAGAAACCCCACGACCTCCACGACCTCAAAAACGGAAATCTGAACGAGTCATTTTGTCTTATTTGTAGTAAAAATTGTCTTATCGTTCTTAATTGGAGCCACGTTCACCAGACCAGGTCATAAAAATGTCTCATTTCACGTTTTTTTAAGACAAAAATGAGGTGTAAATTGCTTGTAACAAGTCAAAAAAATCTGCCAATGGGATAAGACGAATTCGCCCGGGAAGTTTCTTGAAATTAGAAAGATGTCTTAAAACAAGAATCTTTTATCTTATCCCATATTTGAGAACAAATGTAATAAAAACAGAGACAGTGGTTGAGAATGGCTGCTCCAAACAAATACAACATTACAGGAAGTAAATAATGAGTCAGAGTTATGGAAGAGAAGCAGGAAAATATGACTAAAGAGAGATTTCATACAAAGAGATCTGTGAATCAGAAATTATGAAACAAACGAGAGGGTTTTTTTTTTACTTTTTGAAAATATCCGTGTAGGCCTCCGTGTACATCCTCCTCCTCCGCATATTTCCTCTTGAAGTAAGCAACTTTCGACGTCGTTGAATGGTTTGGTCTCTCTCACGAGGAAGGAGCAGCTGAAGGAAAAACAAAGACAGAGAAACATTAAAGATAGGATACTTTTTTTTTTTTTTTATATAAGTCTCTATTCTGTCTCTCTGGAGGTTATGAGCGAAACTATGGGTGGACCTTAGTGTTTGAAGCCCACACCCGAGATGTGTCATGAACAAGTCAAATTTTTTGATATAATGACCTTATTTCAACAAGTCTTGGGAAGCTCTGGTGCAATTTTTCTAACAAAACACTTTGACAGTTTGCATACAGATTCAGGGATTTGTTCAACATGTATGAAAATTAAAAGGTGTGAAAATCTGCAAATGCTTAGTCTTAACATCCATTAACATCCAATGGCACATACATACATGTTTTGTCTTCCAAAAGGGCAGTTTATCACATTTTAACCAGTCAAAGGGGCAGATAAGTGTAGTTCACCAACTAAGAAGTTAGTTCAGCATGTTTTGGCTCCCAAAAAGGCACTTTGCACATGTTTTGGTTCTTAAGAGGCCATTTTAGTGTGTGGGTTGGCTCCCAAGATGACACTTAAGCAAGTTTTGGTCCCCAAGACTCCACTTGAGTGTGTGTTTTGGCTCCCAAGGTGGCAATTTAGCATATTTTGTTTCCAAGGGGCTACTAAAATGTGTGTTTTGGCTCCCATGACGGCATTTACACGCATGTTTTGGTTCCTTAGTGGCCACTTTACTGGGTGTTTTGGCGTCCAAGATGGCACTTTAGCACGTTTTGGTTCCCAGGAGACAGTTTATGGTGCTTTAACCAGTCAAAGGGGCATTTAAGTATGGTTTGCCAATCAGAAAGCCATTTTTAACAATTGTGCCACAGAGGGGAGGGACACCCCATCCCCACCCCTTAGCACACCCCTGTGAAAACTCACTCTGATACAGCATCTTTATCAGAAAGATCTGGATTACTAACTGCACTTTTCTGCTTTATTTAGATCTTTGAGTAAAAACCACAAACACTGAGACAAAGAGCCGGCAGTAAAACAGGATTAATGAGGGTTTTCAGGGTTCACCTCAAAAGCTCCTGTAATCCAAACCAATCCTGGATTAATCCATATCAATCCATTATTGTGTAATGTGACAGGTGGGACCTCACAGGTAATTACCACAAAGCCTCTCATATTACCCCAGGTGAACTTTAAATATCTTTTGAGTCATTTTTCGGGTTCTTTTGGGTTTTTATCCAACGCGTCAAGAGACAAAAAAATTGATAACCACTCAGCTCTTTCATTAATCACAGGCTTTGTTCATGACTTGATCCTGATTGGTGAAACCCTTAGTCACATCGAATCAACCCGCAGAAAGGAGCTTGCACTTTTCAACTCTGCCTGTTGACACTGTGGCAATAGCTTGCACAGACTATATAGAGGGCAAAACAAAGGGGGGGGGGAAGCAGATGCAGCGCACATTTATGCCACCCAATAATTCAGGGCATTATGTTTTAACATGCATAGGGGTAGTTAAGTATGAGCATTGACTCTAAGAGGGCACTTAAAAACATGAGTTTAGGCTCCCAAGTGGCCACTTCAGCGCTTTTTGGCTCACAAACATGCACTTTAGTGTGCATTTTGGCTCAGAGGGAAGCATTTTTGCATGTGTTTTAGCTTCCAGGAGGGCACTTTAACATTTGTTTTGGCTCCTAAAAGTGCAATTTAGCACACATTTTGACTTACAAGAGTGCATTTTGGCATGTGTTCTGGCTCCAAACAGAATTTAGCTTCTAAGTGGGCACTTAAATGCACTTTTTTGGCCTGATTTTTAACAATTGGGCCATGTGCATGTTTGTGTGAGGGGGTCAAACACCCCCCTTTCCCCCCCTCTGTGCACACCACTGCAGCATGGCAAAATCCCAGCCTCTGTTTGCAATATAAAGGAGCTTGTTCAGTCGCCAAACGTCTTACTGTTCACACAAAGGCAGCTGTAGCCATTTAGATTATTGGTAAGACCGACTGGTCAAAACTGACTGAGCTGCCAATGGGATAAGAAAAATTTGCTTGTGAAGTTTCTTGGAATTAGAAAGATGTTTTAATACAAGAAACTTTTTTCTTATCCCGTTGGCAGATTTTTTTTTTTTTACTTCTTACAAGCAATTCAGACCTCATTTTTGTCTTTAAATAACTTGAGATAAAGACATTTTTATGACCTGGTCTGGTGAATGTGGCTCGAATCAAGAATAATAAGACAAATTTGACTAAAAATGAGACAAAATTACTCGCTTAGAGTTCAGTTTTTGCAGTGTGGAGGTAGAATATCAGAGGAATCTACATCAAGTGCAAGTTTTTCCTATAAAATCTGCATCAAGTCATCATGTTTGAACTCTAAGCTTCACCTAAAATATTAATGTTCCTCTTATAGATTGTTATGTTACAGGATGTTTCCTTGAGTGCACTAGAGGGGACAAAAATAGAACAGATTTATGAATATTTGATTGCAGTTGAAAGCTTCTGTTTTTCTGTGTTTTGGATATTTTTGCAGCTGTTTGCATCATGAACTCGATGACTTTGGGGTCATAATGTGTGATGCATGTGCTGAAAGTTGGTCCCAGGTGGATAAAAACCTCTGCAGCTTTCACTAAAGTGAACGGGAGCCTGTGGAAACCCTGAGTGAGGTCACTGCTCTAACGCTCAGCGGCTCTGACTACCTGCTGCTGATGCTCCACAGCCGGCGCTCAGCTCTGTGACCGGAGTTTGAATCAGTGTGTCTGAGCTGATCTGAGCCTCCACATCGCCTTCAGGCTCCTGCAGGGAACAGAGAGAGAGAGACGAGTGAGGAGGAGGAGGAGGAGGAGGACCAAAACAGCCAGGCATGAATGCAGAACCCAAATCCGTGCAGCCTGGTGTTGCTAATCAATGAAGACATAATCTGGAGTTTTCCTTCATTCATTTCCATGTGTGGTCTTTAACACGTTGACATGTTTGGGCGTGAAGCTGTCATCAGGCTGTTTACATGAAGTCATGTGATCATAGAATGAGAAATAACTCTGATGTGCAGCTTCAGGATGGAGGAAACGACCACAGAGACAAAACATGAAATAAATCACAAATGGCATCTCTGGGAGAAAATATTTAAGTGCTGAAAATCAAGAATTATGAGTGATGTGACGCATTTTACTCATTTTATCTGATGCAATTACACACGGGAGGCTGTCACCAACGTGTTCTGGCGCCAAATATCCTCATGTGACCCTCTGATGTTGCACTGAAGGGCATGAATGTGATATGAATTCAAGACGGAGGGGGGAGAAAAGAGAGGGTGGCGTGTGCGTAAATTGACCGTTATCTAAAACACCACAAGTCAATCAATGGCTGCATCATAAACACGGAGTGGGAAGGTTTTTATCGTTGCACAACACTCGCTCGCTTGCTGGCGCCAGCTCCCCCCCTGAAGCTGCTGCTGCTGCTGCTGCTG
>RPOG01001170.1:116874-133313 GCA_008086565.1 Thalassoma bifasciatum
ACGTCACATCCTGACGCCCGTACCCTGAATATTCACTCTCCTTTCCACCAGAGGAATCCAGAGTTCAAACATATCAAAAGTGTTGTTTCATCAAATTATTCCAAGTGGTGAAATTTCTCCTGTAAAGTCCGTTGTTTGTCTGTCTGTCGTGTCCGTTCTCATCAATAACAGCAGCTTCACAGTCTTAGAGCATTTCCTCCTCAATGTCAATCTGACAGAGCTGCAAGTCTTTGTTTTCAACAGGGTTCTAGCTGCAAGACTAAAGTGACCCCATTGTTTTGTGTTGAGTTTTCATCCCAGGACAGCTTGTGATAGACAACAAGTGCTCCCTGCTTGACTGTGGTGTTGCGTAAAAACTCTATTCGAGGGAAATTTTGTTTGTTAGGGGAGTTACCAATCAGTTAACCAGTAACCAATCACCTAACCCCTCAGACAAAGCAAGCTGTAGCCATTCAGATCATTGGCGAGACCTATTTATTGCCGTGCGTCTTCATGTTCACAACAGAAAAGGTATGATCTGTGACTGTGAACTACAAATTTCTGATATTTTGTTGAACCTTTCCATAAAGAGAGCAAAGTTGACTAAAAAGAGGACACTGAGCGCTGAAGAAGCTGGTTTTGTTTGCACGAAGTCTGCGGACGAGAGCGTGGACAGTGAGTACGACTGCTCACCTGAGACTAAAAACTCTTTAACTCCTACAAAGTTTTACCTAAAACACTCAAATTCCACCCAAATGTAGATGACAAGGTGTAGAAGTGATGTGGTGGATGTTTTTTATCTGGCATGAAGCATCTTGATGTGATTGAGTTTCAAATATGGTCATAAAAAAGAGAAAAAAAAGTGTTTCAGCTGCATTTATCCTGACGTGGACTTAGGCCACATATAAAAACATGACATTTTCTGAAATGAGAGACTTTAATCTTTCAAATGAGGTGTCACTGATGAATTTAGATTCTTCAATTATAAACTTGGAACACAGAATGATAAATAGGCCGGAGTTGATGGGATGTAAGGGGTTAACACGTTGACATGTTTGGGCGTGAAGCTGTCATCAGGCTGTTTACATGAAGTCATGTGATCATAGAATGAGAAATAACTCTGATGTGCAGCTTCAGGATGGAGGAAACGACCACAGAGACAAAACATGAAATAAATCACAAATGGCATCTCTGGGAGAAAATATTTAAGTGCTGAAAATCAAGAATTATGAGTGATGTGACGCATTTTACTCATTTTATCTGATGCAATTACACACGGGAGGCTGTCACCAACGTGTTCTGGCGCCAAATATCCTCATGTGACCCTCTGATGTTGCACTGAAGGGCATGAATGTGATATGAATTCAAGACGGAGGGGGGAGAAAAGAGAGGGTGGCGTGTGCGTAAATTGACCGTTATCTAAAACACCACAAGTCAATCAATGGCTGCATCATAAACACGGAGTGGGAAGGTTTTTATCGTTGCACAACACTCGCTCGCTTGCTGGCGCCAGCTCCCCCCCTGAAGCTGCTGCTGCTGCTGCTGCTGTGGTGACTCACGCTTCTTAACATTGAACTGCAGCCTGAATATTTCATCTGTGGGAGAATGATGCACGATGATGGATTCATGAAGAGAGAAGGAGGCTGCGTGGGAAGAGTGTGTGTGTGTGTGTGTGTGTGTGTGTGTGTGTGTGTGTTTGGATGCAACACTTGCTATAAATGTTGCTCTGCAGCGAAGATTTCCACTGAAGTAAAAGTGTGTTTGTAGACGAGGTCATGACTGAATTCAGCCCTTTAGACTCTGAATTACAGCAAATTACAAACTGCACAAAGGTTGTGCATGAGCTCTGATTCAATTATGAATCAACTTTAATAAAAAAAAGGAAAACAACCCTTAACTTAAACATTGAAGAAAGTATTTTTTAAACACATGGCTTTATTTATCTTAATTAACCCATAAACAAACAGTGTCACTGCATTATTGTAGAAATAAAAATACTTCAGCAAGAATTTATTTTTTCCACTTTTATTTTGAAAGGCTCCCTATTTTACTAAAGTGGGAAATTTAGTGCATTTTTTTTCACTTTTTATATTTTATTCATGTGTTTTTAAGAGTCTATGTGCATCCTTTCACCTTTCCCCTTGTTTGTTTTTTAAAATAACTAGGATGTTAATGCTAAGCAAAAAAAAAAAAAAAGCACTAAGCTCCCCTTTAAAATGTAAATAAATCCTCTAAATCCGTTAAACACCTCTGAAAGCGTCTTACCTTTAAATAATTCTGTCCAGCAGCAGCAGCAGCAGACTCAGTAAATCCCAGTTTAAGCCTCTCTCTCCGTGGATATCCTCCGCTCCGAGCCGCGACATCTACCGTCCCCTCACACCGACGACGGACGCTCCTGCTCGGCGTGGACTCGCAGCTCTCCTCGCTTCCTCCCCGCAGACACAGACGCAGCCTCTCTCTGCTCCTCCGGGGGTGAGATGCTCTCTGCTCTCCAGCCTCCTAAAATATCTCGTTCACGGTAACAAGACACAACACACTCCAACTCCACTCTGCGCCCTCATTGGTCCTCGCGGAGGCTGATGTTTCCTGTTGCTAGGAGACAGAGTGAAGTGCGGTGATGACGCGGCAGCATCAGTCCTCTCCAGCCTGCATTCATCTCTGCCTGCTGTGTGTGTGTGTGTGTGTGTGTGTGTNAACAAATATCAAAGAGGTTGTTTTTAAATTTCTGACTCCAGCCCTGATCCCGACCTTCACATTTGGAGGCCTGCCCTGTCGTCACCCTCCACACATGCAGTCCTACAGCAGCATTCACAGGAAACAACAAGAAGGCTTCATGCAAATTTGGATCATCGTCTCCGTCACGGTGGATATGTTTCATCTCAAAATGTTACAGGCACTTCATCAGAGTTTGTACAACCTCGAAAAACATCTGCAGCAACATCTGATTGTCTCACATCTGTAACACAACCAGGCGTCTCCCACTGAGCATGCAGACGTTTGGTCCAGATATCATAAAAGTCCTGGGATATACTGAGGAACACGTAAATACTATTTTAAAAAATATAGAATAGATAATATAGATTCTGTACAACAACTCAACATGCATAAAATATATCAGTTTGTGCAGATAATATAGTTCATGTCACTATTCACACTCACATGGATGAAGCCTGAAGAATAGGAGTGCTGACAGCGACACGGCGTCTCTACACCCAATCAAACATCAAATACAAGGAGGAATCAGCGTAAACGTGACTTAATGAGGTTTATTTGACTTTAAAATAAAAGAGTCGTAAACTGTGATGAGCCCGTCTAAGATTTTGGTCCTGATCCAACATTGTGCATAAGAGCTATTCAGGTTTGGCTGTTGGTGAAAATATTGTAAACTTCAGTCGCCTGCCCCAGCCACGCCCATTAAGTTACAACAAATCTTTTATAGGGTTTTCATTTTTAATATGTCTAGTATACACATTTTAAATTTGAAGATGATCGGAAAAAAACTGTGGGCCTAGTGAGTTCAAATACATACCCTAAAAATAGTCAAAATCGGAAATCAAACTCTTTCTGTTTGGTAACACTGGACTCATGAGTATTTCACTTTCACAGAATTTTGTGGCTTCTTTTCTGTTCATGCTCATTTTAAGCTGAAGGAACCATATTTGGTGTTAAATGTCCAGAAGAAAGAAGAAAAGAATGAATTAACCTTCCTCTTGTGTTAGGGTCGCCACCAACCTGTTTTAGTTTTTAAATCACCTAAATGATTTAATCACTTAAAATTGGTTTACTGCATCAAGGCGTCTTGACTTTGTCAGGAACGCTGATTCCAACAAAATTATTAAAAAAAAAAAAAATCTCAACATTATAAAATGCCCTGATTGAAATTTTGTTGCTTGTAGTGTTAGGGTCGGTTTTGACCCGGTTATAAAAATAAGATTATAAACCAATATTTAGAGCCAAAACTGAAATCATAAGTGCACTGTCAGCCATCACAATGACAGACACCTCCTCTCCCAATCATGTGAGCTTCAGAAAGCTTCAGAAAGACTAATGTATTGTTTCCAATGCAAAAAGTATCTCTGCAAAGAACACACAAAAAGTGTCACTTTTTGCCACACATGCATCTAAAAACATACACGCTCACAAACCAATATTTTGTTTTATGACCTGTTCTGTGTTTCTATGTGTTTATATTAAAGTTCTATTGCTGGCAAAATATATATTTTTGCATTTTTTTGAAAAATATATGGATGGGTCAAAACTGACCCTAACACCATAGATGTTACTATAGTTGCTAATTTTAAAATGAAAAAATAAATAGAGCAAATTTATTTCAGAGATGTGTTCTATACCCCTCAATAATAGTCAGGTAACACAAAAACCTTTGGTTTATTTATAGGATTCTCTTTAGGTTATTTTTTCTGCTTTTTATTGAAATCAAGAGGTAAACTGCTAAACATTGGGCCCTGAGACCCACACCAAAAATATGAAACCCAATATTTTCATGGATAAGGAAGCCTTACAAGGAAACCAAGAGATAACAAAAAAAACTCGATCATATGTTTTGTTTTTAGTGTATTTTAAAGCTTATTTAAGACGCGAGTCGAAACCGACCCTAACACCGGGGAAGGTAACAGAAAGCTAACACAGGAGGAGGGTTAAAGCACCAAATGGCAATTGAAGGGACCTTGGCAACAAAAATTCGCCATTTGGGGCTTTAATTTGGTTGCCTAACAAGGCCTCACCAAATGAGAGACAAAAAATCTTTCATAACTTTTCATTGTTAATGTGTGTGGTATACACATTAAACTTGAAAATAATATAGAAAAAAACTGTGGGCCTCGTTGGTACCCCAGGGTACCCCTAATTCCTATCCTATAAATCGCCAAAATTGGACATTTAACTGGGTTCAGAATTCATTTTAGCTGTGATAGACTTTTTTGTAGGTCTAGTCATGATTATCATTCACAAAAAATGTCAAGCCTGTAGCACAAAGTAGTTTTGGGGGCTACTCTTCTCCTATGGGGGGCGCTGTGAAGCACGAGTCGACACCAAAACACTTGAATCATTAAAAAAAAAAAAAATTCTGTGACATAATTTTGTGTTCATACCAAGCTGAGTGAACCCAATTTGGAGTTAAATGTGCAGAAGAAAGAAGGAAAGAAAGAATTAAAGCCCCCGATAAGTGGCAGCTTGGCCAAAAATCATTGAATATGGTCGCCTACCAAGGCCACTGACATTGAGTTAGAAAAAAAACTTTTCATTACTTTTCATTAGCAATGTGTCTAGTATACACACATTAAATTTGAAGATGATAGTAAAAACAAGTGTTGGCCTCGTTGGTACCCTGGGGTACCCCCAATTCCTACCCTATAAATCGCCAAAATTGGACAATGAACTCAAATTTCCAAACTTTCTGTTCAGAATTGACAAAAGTCATAAGAGACTTTTTTGTATGTATTGTCCGGATGATTGTGCACAAAAAATTTCACACCTGTAGCTCAAAGTAGTTTGGGGGTTGCTTTTCTCTTATAGGGGGCGCTGTGGAGCATCAGCATGAAGATACTAAAAGCATAAAAAAAAATTTCACTGGCATGAAATTTTGTGGCATTTTCTTTTATACCAAGTTGAAGGCATGTGACTTGGAGTTAATTTTCATGGGTTGCTTCAGCTTGTCATTGACATACTTAATAATAGGGTTCTTTTTTTGTGAAGAAAAACCGCCCAAAGTTACACTTTTGTTCCTCTCAAAATACTTTAAAATGACTGAAGGGGCAAAAAGTAAGAGCAGCTATCAGAGCATCAGGTTGTATCTTTGGTTTAACAACCATTTTATCAACAAAAACAGAAATTGGATACTAATTCACTTTATGATACCAACTGAAAACCCTGCTAACAGATAATTAAACACATTTATTTGACTGATTAGTCTTCCCTAAATTTTCAGTGATAGTAATCTTGCAGCACTCCTATTCGTCACCGTTTGCTCCATTTATACCTGAAGAAGTTGTTTTCACGTATCTGCACATTAAACATGAGACATCCAGCATTTACAGCTTATTTCCTCTTTCACATTTACAGACTGAATCCATTAAACTTCGCCCTTCGATGTTTTTATTTATCTCTGAATTAAAGACCTTGTCTTCGCTGCTGAAAGCTTCCCTGAATCATTCCGCCACATAATAAATCACCGTGAATGATAAATCTCAGGAACGTGGGCTCTGACGCGCGTCCTTTACAAACACTTAAACAGGAAAATGATCTGAGTGACCTTCAGTTTTTTCAGCTGACTTTAGAGTGAAGAGTTTTTATTTTAATAACGTGGAGAGTGGAATGAGTTTATAAACCCTTTCACCCAGGTTTGTCAACAACTCTTCAACTGAACATCTCCTGTATCATCATTATCATCATTATTATCATTATTTTCAATCTTTCTTTAGGCGACAAATGGAATAATATGACGACCGCATGAAGAAGAGAAAATAAATCTGAGAGAATTAAACCCCGATAAGACTTACACCACAGTATGAGAAGAAAAAAAATCATTATAATATGAGAATAAAATGCGAAATGTACTGAAAAAGCAGCTGTGCCCGAATGAGGATGTCGAGCGTCTCGTGAGTTAAAGGTTAAAATAATTATCAAAAACATTTCTGACACTTATAAAAATGTGCTGCTGATGCTTGCGTGCTATTTTTTGTATTATTTTCAACCTCAACATCACAAGATGCTCAACTTCACTTATGTCAGACTCCTTTTCCTGTATTCCTCTTCAAAATAAAACTTACCGACTAAAAAAAAAAAAAAAATTCCAGTAACTTTTTTTTCTCTTGAAACTCTTGATTTTTAGATCCTAAAATTTTAACAGGTACACCATATGTTCAGAAAGATTTGGGAAATGTAACTCAAAATGCAGCAAGTTTCTTTTCAAAGTTCTCTAATAAAGAACTTTAAGGCCTAAAATTAAATACGAGGGCAGAAGGGAAAGTTAGTTGTTGCACTTTTTTGCATGGACTTTGGCGCCCCCTGTGGACAAAGTGGTGCATGTTTGCTAATTTCAGAGACTATATAACAGTAATTCTTCATTCTGGTGTTCTAATTTTTCTCTGTAACTCATATGAAAGGATCAGCATAATTTTTAGGTTTTCATTTAATTGTGAATTAAGAACACAGAGGAGCTTTAAAAAAAAAAAATCTAGTGCAAAAATCCAGGTTTTCCTGTCAAACAACGTCCAGTAACTGACTTTTGTCACGACGATGAAAGGGCAGAATTGTTATTTTGCCAGGATTAATAACAACATTGCATGTTAAATTGGAAATAAGGAGGAAAAAAGACTAAATCAGACACCAGAGACTGTTATCGTAAATTTAGGAAAATCAACTGAAAATGCTGCATGAGAAAGTTTCTCTTAAATGCAAAAACATACAAACATCTAAAATAAAGAACTAAAGTATCTACAATGAAATATGATGGTGTTTTACTTAATCATGTCAACTTAAAGCTCATGTAAGGAACTTTTTGTGTAGACTTTGGCGCCCCCTGTGGTCAAAGTGGTACAATATAACTAAATTATATTATAGAAAGGGTAGAATGAGGAAGGTATTATTTTGACAAAATTAATAAGACCATACCAAGATCTCATAATTAAAATACAAACAATTTATTATAGTAATCTGGGTCAAATTTGGGTTTTTAATATTTCCAAATTAAAGCTCCTGTAAGGATTTTTTTTGGTCATGGCATTTGGCGCCCCCTGTGGACAAAGTTGTATCTGTTGCCTCCACAGTTGAAATGTGATTTAAGTCATCAGAAATAAATTTTAAGCAACAGTAATTCTTTATTTTGCATTCTAATTTACTTCTTCAGCTCATATAGAGACATCAGTATTAGTATTAGTTAATTTTCAATCCTAAAATCGTGCGCACAGGAGCTTAAAAAAAATATAGTGGGAGAGCAACGTCTGAAAAATTACTGTTGTAACTATAAAGAAACGTCAGAACATAGCAAGGTTTTGTTAAGAAAACATTTCCCTTCCTATATCCCAACATCTTAAATTAACGTCTAAAATATCTATAATGAAATCTGAAAAAAGGAGGGAAATTTAGCTTTAATATCATCTACTTAAAGCTCCTGTGAGAAACTTTATGTGTTGAATTTGGCGCCCCCTTGTGGACAAAGTGGTACATGTTGTTCACCACATGACTATGTTTGTATTAATCAGTGGAAAACTTTAAGAGAGGTGTCTTTGGTATCATACAGTCGATGGCTACAGCTGGCACCTACCCCCCGTCAGCAATTTCAGACACAGGAAATTAACTTTAAGCAACTTTAATTCTTATTTTGATGTTCTGGTGTGCCTCTGTGGCTCATACAGAGGCGCAAATTTTAGCTTCTGTCTGTTATTTAATTGTAAAAAAAAAATCGCACACAGGAGCTTTAAAGAATTAAGTGTGATAAATGAGGTTTAACGGTCAAGAAAGGTCAGAAAAATGACTGTTGTTGCTACAATAGAAGGCAGAGTATTGTTGTTTTGGCATAATTAATAATTCCTGGGACACCTGGGTGAGAAAAAAAAACTAAATCAGACCACGCTGTGTGTAAACAACAATTAACAATGGCTCTGTGAAAACCAAAGCTGCCAAAATGAACCTTAATGAACCACAGAAACTTAGATTTTAAAGTAATTACGCCTCATTGTACCCATAAACCTCACATCTCTGACTCATTTCTCGCTTCTTCCTCCGATTACAGTCTTCAAATCTCGCTTCAATTCAACATTTTCTAAAGCGGCTCATTCGTCACCTGCCTGCAGAAACCAAACAAACGCTCAAATAAACACATCTCTGCTCTGGTGTGTGTGAACCCCCCCCCATCCTGAGGGGTTTGGAGCTACAGTATCTGTCGACACAAACAAATATAATCCCCCCCTCCGGGTTGAGCCGCAGCCTTGTGACTCAATCATGCTCTGCCTGCCTCTTACCGGCGTCACCGCACTGTATCTGCAGCTGTAACTACCAATTAACCACCGCGAGAGAGAGAGAGAGAGTGAGAGAGAGAGAGAGGGGGGAAAAACACACTTCCAGGGTAATTCACTGCATGTTATTAACAGCTGCAGCGAGATATTTAAAGCTTCTTTTCAGCTCAGCGTTGATGGCTGCTGAAATGAGCTCTGCCCCGTGGAGGAGATGGAGCCGGGGCCAAATAACATCATTCAGTGTCAAAGAGGCTGAGAGGAGGGGGCGGGGGCTCTCATCCCAACGGGGTTAAGAGTCCCCAGCTGCCTGTTTTCCTGCCTGTAGTAGCACATGTGTCAGAAGAATATGAATGGCTGTTGAATATGAATGAGGCGCCTTCCTACTCCACTTCAATCACAAGATATCTTCACTTCTACTCCCATGTTTGTTTCTGTACTCAGCGCGGTCACATGATCCCACAGAGGAAACATTACCTCATCTATTACCTCATGAGCCAATTTACAGACCTTTATANTGTGTTACATAAAACCATCATCCAGCCTGAATTATTCAGGCTGAGTTCTGGGTTCCTGTGAGGTGAGTGTGGAGCTCGTGCCGCTCACCTGGTGGTCTGTTGATGGCCAGGTTTCTGAAGTGACTGCCCTTGATGAGCTCCACAGACATTCGCCCGGTGGTGGCGTTGTAGGAGAGGCCCACCAGCAGCTCGGGAACGCCGCCGTGGGTCAGAGACTGAGTGGATGAGGCGCTGTCGCTCTGGGACACGGCGGACAGGCTGAGCTGAGAGTCCACGCTCTGAAAGAAACAAACAGCGTGAGGCGGCGCGAACAAACGCAGAGTGACAAACCTGAGCCTGGAGCATGAACGCCACGTGAAAATGTTGTATTTTTGGAAACCTTGAGGTTACTGCGAGGCTCCAGGACGAGCGTCGTCTCCATGGTTCCTCCGTCTGGGTCGAGCCCGCCTAAACGCAGCACCTTCTCCCCCATCATCCTCTCCCTGGACATCCTGCCCCCCAGCGCGTAGAGCCTGAATCTGATCGCCAACATGTGCAGGTCGGACGGGTCCACGCGGGAGAAGCGGTACGTCTCGTTGAAGTGCGGCAGCGAGCCTCGTTGAATCGACGTCTTGTGCCGTTGTTTCTTGGAGGGGAGCAGGACCATGTGCACCTGCCAGGAGTCCATGCCGCTGCGAGCTTTGTCGGGAATGTCCCGGGCGGCGATCACAGTGACCAGCAGCTTCTCCGTGTCGGGGCGGTACTCCAGAGAGAGCACCAGGTCTCCACATTTAGAGATGGGGGGTCGAGGGGCGGAGCCAACCGGCTGAGAGACCTCGTCGAGGGGGACGTGAGGATGCTCCTGCTGAAACAGGAAGAGAGGAACATACTTTTAGTTTAAGAAACAAGAACAAAACTTTGATTTATTCGCAGTTTATCAAACTGGAGGGAGGACCTGCATTTCCTTCCAGCAAATGCGATGTGTTGAAATGCTGAACAAGAGGGTTCAAGGTTCAGGGCTACTTTATTTGTACCCATAGGTAGATTTTTTTTTGCAGCAATATGATGATGATATCCACTTTGACATTTATGGCCCTTTTCCACTGACCCATCTCAGCCCTACTCTACTCGCCTCTACCCGGTTTGTGTTGTGTTGTGTTTCCATTAGCGCGGTACTACGCCAGTTTTTAGTACCTACTCTACCCTGGTTCCAAGCGAGTAAAGCTGATACTAAAAGGTGACGTGGACGGACTGCCGGTCACTCATTGGTCAGAGAATGTCGTCTCTGCAGCTTCTGGCTCTGAACAAATCACTTACAAGAGGCAAAGGAATAAGTCAGCGACGGGTTTTTAATGACATTTAAACCTGACGGCACAGAACCAGACTGAATGAAGACAAAATACAGCCCTAAAATGCTCCTTCATGATTCCTAAATAAGTTAAAAGTCCGTTTTAAACCAAAAAGAAGTTAACAGCAAAGATAGTTTGGTTCAAAGAGTCTTTTAAATTAAATCAAAGTTGGTCGGTGCAGGAGCGATCTGTCTGCCACGAGAGTCTTTAAGCACCAATCAGTCCATTAATCCACAGGGAACCAAAAAGGAAAACCAGTTCAAAGAAGAATGATTGATCAACAAAAAATCTCTGCTATACCAGGCCCAAAAATCAAAAATTAAAGTGATCTCACTGGATCCAGGGAAGAGTTGATGTCAGGAAGCAGCTCCTTCGTTTTCCTCCGCGTGCAGCAGCACCAGGCTGTTGTTTACCTCCGTTGTCATGACGCCCGACATTGAGCCGCTGTATTACTTTAATGAAATCTTTTTAAAGCTTTTTTTTCCTTTAAAGACCACGGTGGCAGATATGTTAGTACAAAATGATGTTTGTGTGGCGTTATAGATGAACATGCACGCACTTCTGCGCAGCACTTTAGCGCAGCTGTGTTATAAGATCCACGCCCACCGTGAGTCTGTAGTCGGGCTAGAGGAAAAGATAACCAAAGGTGCACAATAAGAACATGATTAATTTAGGTGACAGAATTAATGCGATGTAAGATGAAAGCTGGCGGCCTGAGTTTGGTCCCTGCTCTAAAATGAGTTCAGATCTAACAGTGCAATATTTTTTAAAAATTTGATGAGTGTTTTTTTTTTTTTTTCAAAGATGCAGCTACAGAAGCTTTTTTGGGTCATAATGGAGTAATAAACCTCCTCTCCTCCTCCTCAGTGCAGCCGCAAACACATCGATCGTGTCGAGTGTTGACGGAGTGAAACTGAGTGTCGCCGTCGACATGGTAACCACAGAGGAGATAAAATAATGAGGGTGCTCCAGTCTATTGAACGTGCGGGTCAGGAGGTCTGCATGTGAAGAGGAAAACACAGAAAAAAACATGTGTTCACCTGAGCTGCAGCTGTGTTTGTGTGTGTGTGTGTGTATGTTTACTCTTCCCCCATAACAACCATCATCATCAGCTTATTGATCAACACACAAACAACAAACGCTGAATGTGATAATGATGATGATGATGGTTCTCTCTGCAGAATATGGGTCAATATAAGCAGTGAGTGTGTATAAACGCTAATAGAAATCCTCATTAGAGCATTATTTTTGTTCCATTATCATCAGCGTTTGTGTTTATTAAGCTGAAACGTTTGCGGTGACACAACAACAGCAACAACAACAGTTACATAACTGTAAATAAACTGTTACAGCGTGGTCTCCGTCGCTCTGCTGATCCAAAACTCATTTCTTATTTATGAAGCGTTATCTGGATTGCATTATGAGCCTCCATGGACGTGTGTGTGTGTGTGTGTGAGTGTGTGTGTGTGTGTGTGTGTGGGAGGTGTTTACTGCACAGATTGCTCCAAATTTCAAAGTGTGATTCGCTGACTGAGAGGTTGTTAGATTCTGCGTTCCCACTCTCCTACACACACACACACACAAAAACACACACAGATATACACAACGAGGTGATCCACACACACACACACATCGACACACACACACACACTTGGAGTGATTATTATTCATGAGCTTCTGTTTGTTAGCCAACGCAGCGTGGAGAGCGAAGGAAATATCAACTATTTATACAGAAGCTGGAGGCCTCGGTGGGCTGTGTTTGTTTTTTTTTCCTCTGAATCAAACCTGAGAGGATAACATGGCAGAGTGATAATCCTCTCAAAGCCCTGTAATGATGATACCGCTGCCAAGCATGATGGGTAACAGCAGGGCTGCCATCACCTCCCTGACCCTGTTAAGTAATCCCTTCATTGGGTTTCCTAAAAGTTTTAGTGGTTTACTGTAAACTGAAAACTTTTCTTTGCACACCTGCAGAACCAAACTCTTAGTTCCAGGAAATAAAGTCATTAAAGCTTTTAATACAAACAACTTCCATTTTTTGTCACTTATTTTGGGTTCGACAAAAGTCTGGTAAAGTTGATGATGCTGAAAAAACAGCTGCTTGGATCATTCCACAGGTGAGTGTCATGATTGGGTATAAAAGGAGCATCATCCCCAAAAGGCTCAGTCCTTCACAAGCAAAGATGGAGCCAGGTTCACCACTTTGTCAACAACCGCGTGAGCAAATAGTCCAACAGTTTAAGAACAATGTTTCTCAACTTTGTCCAACTGCAGGAATTGATGGATTTCATCATCTACAGACCATAATATCATCAAAAGATTCAGAGAATCTGGAGAAATCTCTGCACGTAAGCAGCAACGCCCAAAACGTTGTAACTTACCGGCACTGGAAACTGGGGAGTCCGCCGCGACGTAATTTTTGGGTGTAGTAACACATTTCCTATAATCGTGCACCCGAGTCCTTGTGAAGTCTTTTGGTAACAGTCAATTGTGTCAAGTAGTGATGTAGATGTTCACTGTCAAGTTTGAGATGGTACGTTTCTGTTTCAGTCACATCAACAACACACAGAAACGCAGCAGAACTCTTTTTGGAAATCATGGACGTGGTGTCCTCAGGGCGTTTCTCCTTTTCCTGTTAGTCCTAACAAGAGTCCAGTTTCAAGTTTTCGTCGTAGACACTACCATACCCCCACACAATCACGGGGTACCGTAGTACCCATTCACAGGGTCATAGACACTTCCGTCGTAATTACGACTTTCCATGTTTGTCCAAAAGGAGCAACATCTGCTGCCATCCAAGACACTTTGTCTTTTTCAGAGACGTCCCTGATTATTTCAGCAATGTCAGTTGAAGGGAATTTGAAAATCATTGTTTTCTGTTTTTATTTACAATTTACACAATAAAGTATCAACAAGTTTCTTTGACCAGTTCTTTTGTTTCCACTGAAGTTTCAAAAAAAGAACCAGTGATGTACGAAGAAAACAAAAGCAGTTGCACTTCAACACCAGGCCAGTAGAGGGCATTAAGACAAAGATAGTTGCTCCAAAGATAGTTTTTCAAAACCCTAAAATGCTTATTGAGAGTGACAGTGGCTTAAATCATATTTTGACTAATATCCAGCAGTTGATTTCACCTTTAACTCCTCAGATCGTCTTCTCTAAAATCACTAAAATCATCTGATGTTTCTCACCTCTGGGCTCCAGGTGGAGGAACTGTCCGTTGCGTCGTTTTTCTCGTTATCCACCGTCTTCTCCGTCTCCTCGCTGCCGTCCGCTGCCTGTCGGCTCATGCTGGGGGTGGGACTGTCCCTGACGTTCAGCACTTCAAGAGTTGCTGGTTTCTCCAGGGCGAGCGAGGACGCCTTCTCTCTCTCCTCTGCCGCTGCCGTCAGCGGGTCCTTGAAACTTTGTCGGTTCTGAGCCTCCATTTCTGCAAGAGGATAAAGGATAAAGTCTCTGAAGGTCCAGAAATTGTATAATATAGTTTTTTGGTTCTGATTCCAAGTGTCTGATTTCAATGAGTCACACCTTTGAAAAAGCTTAAGTGTGTTTGTGTGTGTGTGCTCATGTTTTAATCAGGGGCAATAAGTGACATAATTCGGAAATTGTACATCTTCGTGCATCGGGGCGGAACTGTGCCATGTGCAATCCAGAGAGCAAATGGGTATAGTGAATGCGCGGTCATGTAGAGACAGAAATGACATCCTGTCCTCCAAATAAGATCAATAGAAAAAGGCTATTTAGTCCGTCAAATAAAAAAAAGGTATCAACCTGACCTATGAGAGAGGTAACCCAAGATTTTGTTATCAATTAGCTTTTTTTACCTTAAAAACTAAGTTTGAGGTGGTAAAAATAGCCAAAAAAGTAAAAGAAAAAATGGCATTTAATTTGGATTAAAACCTGGAAATACTCAAAAAGTTGCAAAAAATGGTCCAAACTTGGCAAAAAAAGAGTGAAAAGTGACTAAAATGGCCAGAAAGTGACAAAAAATTAGCAAGAAAAATTTTGGAGAAAATTTCTAAAAAAATGCATAAAGCAGTAAAAGTTGAGAAAAAGTGACAAAATGGCCAGAAAGTTGTGATTAATCTTGGACAATAGTCAGTTTGTTGCATAAAAAGGTCCAGAAGTGCCAAAAAAAAGAGTGAAAAGTGACTAAAATAATCTGTCTTTGAAAAAGTGGTTTGTCTTATATCAATGATTGTCTTATATTTGGATCATTATGATATTTAAGTTGTTGCTAGTTGTGTTATTTTATGTTTAACTGTTTAATAAAAGTACACAAAATAAAATTCCTTGTTTGTGTAAATGTATCTGGAAATTAAACCAGATTCCAATTCGAATAAAGGTTGACCTAAAAATTACTTCCTTGCATTGATATTTGAGAAATGGTGAAATTGGAGTCATACAGATCAACATTGAAGCTTTGCACTGAATTAATTTGTGAATCTGTGTGCATTGGGGCGGAACTCTGCCGTGTGAGTTAAAAAGAGCAAAATAGAATTGTGAACATGCGACCACGTAGAGACAGAAATGACATCCTGTTCTATAAAAAAAGATATTAAGATATATTATAAAAGATATATAAGATAAAGTTTATATTTGAGAAATGGTGAATTTGGAGTCATAAAGGTCAACCCTGAAGCTTTGTATTAAATTAAACTGTAAATCCGAGTGCATTGGGGCAGAACTCTGCCGTGTGAGTTAAACGGAGCCAAAGAGGATTGTGAATGTGTGACCATGTAGAGACAGAAATGACATCCTGTCTTACAAAAAAAAAATAACATAAGGCTGTTTGGTTTGTTAATAATAAAAAACAAGGTATTGACTTTAGCCTATTTTTCCCAAAAATATGTCATGAAAAAAAGGGGGGTGTCTTATATCCATCATCATCTTATATTTGTACCAATATGGTATTTAAGTTATTACCAGTTGTGTGATTTCCTGGTGAATTTCTCAGCAAAAATACACAAAGTCTAATTCCTTGTGTGTGTGACTGTACTTGGCAATAAAACCAGATTCTGATTCTTGTTTAAGGGTCAATGACAAAAAGAGGGTCTAAAAACGTATTTTTAAAAAGTTCTTTGAAAACGGATAAAAACATATTTCTGAGAGAAGAATTATGTTTTCTGACAGATTTCAGTAGTTGACCAACATTTCAAAGTTTTTAGGTTCATTATTTTTTAGTATTTTTAATTTGAGCACCCAAAAATGTCAGGTGGAGCAACCAAATATATGAAAATATATTTATATGTTCCTGTTATTTTTTCTGTGTGAAATTATTGGCAAGTATCTCTCAAGTGTCTGTAGTGACTCATACATTTTCATTTTGTGTGTTTCATTTCTTTTATTTGTAAATAAGATCAATAATTTGATGTTAAAATAACATTTCACATTATTACATTGGTTGTTCCACCTGACATGGAAATTGTTCCAGTCACCAATGAAGTGAAAAAACCTTTTTTATCAGTATTTCAGAGAAATCTACAAACTTTTCCACTTGGTCACAAATGTCATTTGGGCTCCTCTGGCTGATGCAGTTTCCTGTTTCCTGTTTTATTCTCTTCACTTTAAAATAAAAGTCTAATGTTACGGTTGCACCACCCTGACATTTGACAAGGTGAAAATTACGGGACAAAAGTTTTTTA
>RPOG01001170.1:136095-175404 GCA_008086565.1 Thalassoma bifasciatum
ATTTCTCAACAGCTTTAAAATTCTTTTTATTTGCAAAGAATGTTTTATTTAAAAAGGTTCAAGCATAAAATAATGCCACTGTATTTTTAATTTCCATTTACAATAACTGACATTCAATTTTTAGAGTTTAATTACTGTGGATACTTGTCAGGACGGTTGCACCACCTGACATTTTGGGGGTTTGAGGAACCAAAACACAAAAAAACATGTTATATTTTAATAGTTTAAAGATGTGTTCAAATAACACAGGTTTCATAGAATAAAGAAATACATGTGATGAAATACTCAATTCATGATGGAAGGAAATATTGCACTCGGACACAAAAAAAGGGACGTCACGTCATTGACCCTTATAAAGATAGGAGGAGCCTGTTTCAGTACAGTGTTTGGATCAGGTGTATGATGTGAGTGTCAAATTACCTGTGGGACAATAAGAAACATGAATTAAAAGTAAATATCAATAAATCTATTCGGCTGCTTCATGGTTGACCTACATAAGAACAAAGATCTGAACAAACAGATTAAATGTTGAATGTGGAGCTTCAGTGCAGTGAGCTGAAAAAGAAGTTACCTAAAGCTCGTTTAGAGAGAAACGCTGCGTTAACAGGCCTGATATTGTCTCATCCATCAGAGCTGCTCCTTTGCTGAGACAGAAAAACTGGAGAACAGTTCGTACCTGAGACCAATCAATAGCAATTATCTCCAATTCAGCGTCATTAAGGTCGATCTGACTGTTATATCAACGGCTGCCAACGGCGCTGACCATGGCAACAGGCGGAGGGGAGTGAGTCATCCGCCTCTGTCCGAGTGTGTGTGTGTGTGTGTGTGTGTGTGTGTGTGTTGGTTAAAGTAGGAAAATAAAACCCAGTAGAGACAGAGTGACCCTAACCTAACGATGTCACCTCCCACCAACAAGCTGCTGCTCATTTCTACAGGAAGGTCGTCCACCATCATTAGTTTAATGAAAATGAGCAACAACAGGAAAAGAAGAATCCTGATTATAACAGTTTTAAACTTGAATGTTGGGTTAACACAGGAGCTGATGGGTATTTTTTTAGTTTTTATGAGCCAAAAGTCATTTATAGTTCGAGTGAACTGGAGTCAAACATCATTAAACTGGAGCGATTATGGTAATTTTCACTTTTTATTTTGTGATGAACTTTAAAATCACAGAATTTTTACTTGATGGAACAATTTGATTCATCTCAAAATTTGACTTTTTCCTCCCAAAGATATGACTGTTTGTGTCAAAATTTTTCCTTTTTTTCCCTCAAAATTGACTTCTTTTCTCATCAATCTGACTTTTTATTCAGAAACTTTTGTTTTATTCTCTCAAAATTATTATTTTGATGTCTTACAATTTTTACTCCTACTGAAGATTTACTTCATTTTCTTGCAGCTTGGATCTTTGAGCTTAAAATTTTGATTCTTTTTTCCAGAATATCGACTTTTTATTGCAAAATATGAACATTTTGATTTTTTTTTTTTTTATACTTAATCATCTTACATTTTTGACTTTTCATCTCAAAATTTTGACTAATTGCTTACAATTTTGACTTTATTTATGAAGTATTTCACTTTTACCTCAAAGTATTGACTTTGCTTCCCAAAGTTATGACTTTCTATGTCAATTTTTTTACTTTATTTCCGCATTGTTCTGACACTTCCAGAAAATTTTGCTTTCTTTTTTCAAAATTATGACCTTTTTTAAGGCAATTTTGACTCTCATCTCAAAATTGACTTAATTTTCTTGCAGTTTTGAGCTTTCTACTTGAATTTTTACTTTATTTTCCAAAATATAGACTTTTTATTGCCAAATATTGACATTTTATCTCAAATTTTTAACTTTATCAAACAATTTTCACTTTATCTTAGGATAATACTTTTATTATTTTACAATTTTAAATTTACATTCCAAGTTCATTCCTTAAACTTCTTACAGTTTAAAAATCTTAAACCTTTGACTTCATTATCTTACAACTTTAGCGTTACCTCAAAATTTTGATGTTTCTCTTAAAAAATTTTACTGTCCCTCACAAAATCTTGACTTAAATCATAATTTTGACTTTGTTTAAAAACTTTGACTCAATTATCCCACTCCTTTGACTTTTAAAATAAAAATGTTGACAATTTGCTCACGACTTTGACTTTATTTTTCAAAATATTTCACTTTGTCTCTCGAAATTTGACTTTTTCCATCAAAATTTTCACTTTTCTCAGAATTGACTTTTTTCTCACCATAATGACTTTTTTTCCTGAAATTTTCACTGTATTTTCTCAAAGTTAACTAATTTCATGAGACTCAAAAGGACTAGTGTCTTTGCTCGTCTTCTTCTCTTCGACCTCGTCCTAAAATTTTGTTTTGAATTTTTACTTTAAGAATGAACAAACTTAGCATCATTTACAAAGGCACAAAAAAAAGGGTGGAAGCGTCAGACTTCCGAGTCACGACGGGAGGAGGACCAGACTGTCCGCGCACTTGAACTGGCGTCGTCCCAGAGAAAGGTGCGTCTGATGACCCGGCTGCTCGCCGCCGCCCCCGCCGCTCTGCGTGGCCGCCGCACGGAAACTCTGCGAGCGCGAGACGGAAATCTCAAACTGCTTCAGGACTTCGTCTTCGCTGTCGGAGGAAGAAGCTTCTTCATCATCGTCACCGTAACTGTTCACTGGAGGAGAAACAAAACAGGGAGAAGAGGAGGTGAGGAGGAGGAGGAGGAGGAGGAGGAAACAAGGAGAGGAGGAGAGGGAGAGAGGGGAGGATAGAGGAGAGGAGAGGAGAGGAAACAAGGAGAGGAGAGGAGAGGAGAGAGGAGAGAAAACAGGAGAGGAGAGAGGAGAGGAGAGAAAACAGGAGGAGAGGAGAGAGGAGAGGAGAGAAAACAGGAGGAGAGGAGAGAAGAGAGGAGAGAGGAGAGGAGAGGAGAGAGGAGAGGAGAGGAGAGAAAACAGGAGGAGAAGAGAGGAGAGAGGAGAGGAGAGAAAACAGGAGGAGAAGAGAGGAGAGAGGAGAGGAGAGAAAAGAGGAGAGGAGAGGAGAGAGGAGAGAAAAGAGGAGAGGAGAGAAGAGAGAAAAGAGGAGAGGAGAGAGGAGAGAAAACAGGAGGAGAGGAGAGAAAACAGGAGGAGAGGAAACGAGGAGAGGAGAGGAGAGAAATAGAGGAATGGAAGAAATCAAAAGCAAAGAAAGAATTGAAAGACATGAAGGTAAAGAAAGAAAAAAGAAATTAAAGGAAAAAGGAAAAGAAAAAAGGGAATTAAGAGAAAGGAAAAACAGAAAAAAAATGTAAAGAAAGTGACAGAGAATTTAAGTGAAAGAAGGAAAGAAAGAAAGAAAGAGAAAGAATTCAATGGAAAGAAAGAAAGAAAGAAAGAAAGAGAGAAAGAAATAAGAGGAACAGAAAGGAATCGTAAAAAATAAATAAAGGAAAAGAAAAAAGAATTGGAAAGGAAAAAAAAGGAGAAAGAAATTGAAAGGAAAAAGGAAATTAGGGAAAATTAAAAGAAATAAATGAACAGAAAATAAATAAATAAATGGGAGAGAGAGAAATTAAAAGAAAGAAAGGTATACAGAAATAAAAAAGAGAAAGAGAAAGGAAAGGTTTGGAGGAAAGAGAGGGCAATAATTAAAGGTAAAAAAGGAAGCAAAAGTCAGAAACAGAAGTAAAAAGGAAGAAAGAGAGAAATCCAGCACATCTAAAGAAAATAAACACTTCACTGAAATCACTGCATCATTTCTTTCTGACATTAATTGTTTTTGTTTTTTTTTTAAGTCTCAACCACTTTAACTCTCGCTTTAACTCACCTAAGTCTTGTTAGACTTTCATTTTACAAGAATGAAGCTTTAATCTGAGAAAAACTGTTTGTTGTTATGTTAAAGTTTGACAAATGCACAAAAACATCCAAAACATTTATATAACTGCATCTACATTTTGTTTGCATATTATACATATTATTTTGTAGCATGTGCTTTGAATCCAAAAAGGCACTTTAGCTCAGGTTGTTCAAATAATTGGCCGTGTGTGAGGGCAGAAGCCTCCCCTGCCCCCCCTCTGTGCACACCACTGAAATTTCCCCTAAAAATAAAAACAAAAAGAAAAGAGATGAACTAGAGTTTAACTCAACTTTAGTTTGAACTTTTACTTTAAGAAAAATCGATGACCGAGCAGAGAGAGAGAATTATGGGACGAGTTAAATCAGCATTTTACTGAACTCGTTTCCTTTATGAAACTCTGCTCTGATGAAAATTATTATAATTAATTTTATTTTAATCATGTAGAGCTGAGGAATCATTTCATCGGATTTAAATAAATGAAACAAGGACTCATAGAAAGCATCTGTCTCACTCTGGAAAAAAAAAAAAAAACGTTTGCAGACAGAGGGGTCATTCCACTCGCATCATTATTTGACCATAATTAGATAGCAACGGCTGAACGAGTGATGCGTTGGTGGAGTGATCGCTGCGTCCTCTAAAGTGCAGGTCACCTCTCTCTCTACCTGTGTGATCGTCGTCATGGTTACGCACAGAAATGGATGCTGCTGCTGCTCGAGTGGGCAGCCGACGGCTGATTGGACGGTTAAACTGAAGCTATTCGGAGGCGAAGGACCTCAGAGTGGAGTCAGTGACCACGTTTACAGAAATATACAAGAGCACAGAAAAAGGGGGCGGGGCTAAGTGGTTTTTACCTGGGGGGGTCAAACTGACTTTCTCCACACTGTTGGCCCAGAATCAAACCATCAAATGTTTCTTTTTCCTGTCACATTTATCAGAAATTTCAATGAAAATCACAATAACAGTCGAGATAAATCTTCTTCCAGGAAACATTTGATTTAAACACCTGTCATTTCTTCACCTGTTAACACCAGTAACAGTCTGAAAACTTAACTAAAGGTTAAAGAAGTGCAATAAATCTTCAGATAACTCCAGAAATAAAGAACCATCAGGTGAACACATGACGTTTAGTTTAGCCCCTGAGTTATTCAAACACAAAATTAGTGACACTATCAGACTAAAAACTAACATCCAATCAGGTTCAAGGTTACAGTTAATTCACAAACTCGTGCAGAAAAGCTTCCTACCTTGTTTTATGAAGCGCTGAACAATTCACAGTAGTAAGTTTTACAGAGAGACTTTCAACAGGATGTGATGTTTGTTCAGGAAAACCGACCTGAAACACCTGAGACTCCACCTGCTGCAGGTGAAGAGTCAACAACAAGTTGCTGTTTGCTCAGTTTGACTCACCTGTGTCAAACACGGCAAGTGAGAATGGGACTCCTTCTTAACATGACAAACAAAAGAATGAGGTCAGACAAACAAACCAGGAGAATTAGAGGGTTTTTTTTTTGCACTTTTCTCCATCTTATAGTAAATGCAACAAAAAAATCCTGACAACAAGGATCATTAAATCATGGTTGGTGTTTTCTTTGGAGCTCAAACAAGTGCGTAAAAGCCAATTATGTGCCTTCTCAGGTGCAAAGCGCTCACTAAAGTGCTCTTTCAGGAGCCAAAATGTGCAGTTTCTTCCTACAGGCCGTTACACTGATGAATAGTTAAAAAAAAAAAAAAAAAAAACAACCTGTCATCCCACTGTCAAGTCTCATGCACATTCTCTGTTGCACTATTTGACTGAAATACATGGGTCAATGACAAAAAGAGGGTCTAAAAATGTATTTTTAAAAAGTTCTTTGAAAATGGATAAAAACATATTTCTGAGTGAAGAATCATGATTTCTAACAGATTTCAGTAGTTGACCAACATTTCAAATTTATCAGATTCATTTTTTTATAATATTTTTAATTTGAGCACCCAAAAATGTCAGGTGGTGCAACCAATATATGAAAATATATTTATATGTTCCTGTTATTTTTTCTGTGTGAAATTATTGGCAAGTATCTCTCAAGTGTCTGTAGTGACTCATACATTTTCATTTTGTGTGTAAGTAAAGAAAATAAACACTTATTCTATTTATTAAACTACAATTTTATTGTAAAGTGTAATAATGTAACCAATAAGGTGGACTGTACCTTTATGTTCCAGTCACCAATGAAGTGAAAAAACCTTTTTTATCAGTATTTCAGAGAAATCTACAAACTTTTCCACTTGGTCACAAATGTCATTTGGGCTCCTCTGGCTGATGCAGTTTCCTGTTTCCTGTTTTATTCTCTTCACTTTAAAATAAAAGTCTAATGTTACGGTTGCACCACCCTGACATTTGACAAGGTGAAAATTACGGGACAAAAGTTTTTTACATTTCTCAACAGCTTTAAAATTCTTTTTATTTGCAAAGAATGTTTTATTTAAAAAGGTTCAAGCATAAAATAATGCCACTGTATTTTTAATTTCCATTTACAATAACTGACATTCAATTTTTAGAGTTTAATTACTGTGGATACTTGTCAGGACGGTTGCANTCACAGCCTGATGGACAGAAAACTGGCTTCCTCGTCTCTTAATTCTCCTTCAAGGTTGTGTAACGTTAATATTTTTATTGTGCGGCGGTGGCGGCAGCAGCAGCCGGGCTTTGTGGCGGTATGTCGCTGACTCACTCCACTCTTTCTCTCTTACATACATGCTCGCCCACCTGAACCACTGTACAAACACAAGCTCGCCCACGCGCTCTCTCTCTCTGTTACTGAATAGTTTAATTGGAGTCGTAATGCACACAGGAGTCACAGACTTTTTCTCTCCGCTCTTTTTCTCCCACTCACACGCTTCGGCTTATATAATGACTGAACCTTGACGGAAGGAGACAGAACTCAAGATCAAGAGATTAGAAACACAGTTTGATATTAAATCACTCAGTGTTTACATAAAACATTTTGAAGGTATTTGAAATGGAAATTAAAAGCTTATATAATCTAATTTACAGTAGCAGTTGTGTTGGATGATAAAGAGGCAGGTGGGCAGAGCTGAGAAGGAAAAGGAGCCACTTGTAGGATCCAAACAGCTGTTAAAGTCTGGTTTTAGTTCTTTAAGTGAGGGGTTATTTAGACATTTGGAATCCAACTTTGAAGAAGAAATGTTTAGTAGTGATGTTTAATACCCCTGATTCTTTTTCTGGTCCAATACTGAACAAAACTCAGGCTTAAACTGATTCTACTCCTCACCATTTTTCCACAAAGTTTACAGAAAACATCTCAGCTGTTTGTGGGGCTTAAACTGAATGATTGACATTTAATCTGCACTTATGCATTCATTCATCCCGCATTTATGCATTCCATGGTTACCATTCCGCACTCAGTTTTTGCACCGTGCATTTTACGATACGCATTCTGTGCTGTGCATTCCGGGCTATGTATTCATTCTGCGCTTATGATTCATTCATCCTGCACTACACATGTTGCAATACCTATTCCAAGATTTGCATTTTGTGCTACACATTCCACGCTATGCATTTATTCTGCCCTATGCATTCATTCATTTCATTTATGTATTTTGCCCTTCCATTCAAGATTGCGCATTTTGCACTTTGTATTTTACGCTATGCATTCTGTGCTACGCATTTTGTGCCATTCAGCACTTATGGATTTTATATTTACTGATTTCGTGCTTACAAATTCAACACTTATGGATTCTGCACTTATACATTCATTCTGCACTTACAATTTATTCATTCCGCTCTCTGCATTTTGGACTATACCAGTGGTTCCCAACCTTTTCCAATTCAGGGCCCACTTTTAAGTCTCAAAATTTTTTCGCGGTCCACCTCTGACCATATAATTATGGGGGCTGTATAGTGACTTGTTAGCGTTTGATTTGTAACAAAGATCCGAAATGTAACAAAAAAATGTAATAAAACCCGAAATGTGATAACTGGTCAATGATGTAACAGATGCTGAGCCCAGAAGGTGATAGTCATTCACCCACGATATAACAACTTGTTAAATGTTGGGTCAGTGATTATAGTCTTGGGATATACAATATTTGTTTAATCAAATTTCAGGGTTTTGTTAAATTTGGGGTCATGTTACATGTTGGGCTTTAACTTTCCCTCTTCAAGGACTTTTCTTATATACAAACGTTTGAACATGTTGAATATCCTTACAAATGTAACTAAGTTTAAATATTTAAACATTATTCTGTACATTTGTATCTTTATATAATTACCCTTCATTAAAACTCAGACTATTTTGAAAATGATTTGGCGGCCCACTTGCAATATCTCCGCGGCCCACCAGGGGGCCACGGACCACAGGTAGGGAATCACTGGACTATACATTCCTTGCTACATATTTATGCATTTTTTGCTCTCGTTCTGCATTGCGCATTTTACCTTTTGGTATTTTGCGTTATGCATTCCATGCTACGCATTTTGCGCCATGCATCCCGCACTTACAGATTCTACACTTATGAATTCTGCACTTATGAATCATTTATTCTGGACTACGCATTTTGGGCAACATATTCTGCACAACGTATTTCGTAATACCCATTCAACGCTATGCATTTTGCACAATGCATTTTGCAATTTCCATTCCGCTAACGCAATTTGTGCTCTGCATTCATTCATTCTGCTTATGCATTTTGGGCTCCCTTTCAAGTTACTCATTTTGGACTTTGTATTTTGCACTACGCATTCCGTGTTACGTATTTTGAGCTACAGATTTTGCGGATTATGCACTTACGTATTCATTCATTTTGCGCTTACGCATTACGCTCTTACGCATTACACGCTTACCGACCACACATCATTTAGACAATAGTTCAGTCTCAATAGTTTAGTTACTTTCTTTTGTTCCCCTTAGTGATAAACATTACCCCAAAATATCTAAAGTAAGAGATTTAATCCTGAAAGTTTTATGTTTCAGGACTTCACTTAATGTCTTTCATTGTTGACTCACTGCCCTCTACTGGTCTGATGTTGTGTTGCAATCACTTTAATTTTCTTCTCCATAGACTCATGTGCAAACTCTACTTGGGTTTTCAACCTGAGACTCAGGAACCATGAAGGGGAGGGAGTCCTGACCATAGACTGTATAATGAGTGGACGTGAAGCCAAACTGAAGCCTCCAGCAGATGCCCCGCTCCCTGGTGTCTGGCTGCAGTATAGGTCATAAGCCCCGCCCCCTGGTGTCTGGCTGCAGTATAGGTCATAAGCCCCGCCTCCCCATGTATTCCAGATATGAGCCAGGAAAACTTTAAAAAGTTACGATACATCGTAGTAACGTTTCTCTCATCTTTACGCTAAGGTAGTATGACGATGTCATTTGGCTGCATGGTGTTCAGGTGTTTTTTTTTCTGAGAAGTTGGTTTCTCATTAGTTATTGGACGTTAAAAACCGCGATATAAGTTTCGTTTTACGATAGTTGACAGCTGCCGTTTGTGAGTAGTTTTTATCGGGGATATAAGAAACTTCGGGAAAGTGCCAAAAGGAGACTAAACCTTCTGAAGAAGGAGAAATAAATATTTTTATTTCTCTTTTTTACTTGGCTCCACCGGAAATTCTCTACTGCTCAGACTCTGGCTGCACAATGGCGGCTAGAGAAACAGGTTTTTTTGGCTTCAAAATCGCAGAACGGTGACAGGCGGAAGCACGCTGTCCATTCTATATACAGTCATTGGTCCTGACAATGAGGGGCTGGTGTTTCTGGTTGGGGGGGGGGGTAAAGGAATGAATTGTGTGAAAAGTTTATTTCATAATCTAAAAGGCTTTTGCAGCATGTCCTGCAAAATTGAGGCACCAAAACCTTGGAAAACATCTTTAGAAAAAAACCTCTGACCACAAAGTTTCTCAGTCATGATGACATCATCTTTGTGTGTGGGTCACACTCACCGAGCCCCTGGCGGATCCCCACGCGTCCCTTCTTGCGTCGGGCATGTTGCTCCAAACAGGGCAGTCCACCGACGCGTGAGAAACACAGCTTCTTGTTGATGAAGAGGAAGAGGACGGCCAACGCCACGATGAAGACGCCGACCGCCGACAGGAAACCGATGGCCTCTGGGGTGACTGGCAGGAGGAGGGAGAGGGAGAGGGGACACACAATGACACACTGATCAGACCACACAAACAGACAGTCTGGATACACACACGCACGCACGCACACACACACACACACACACACACACACCACACACAGTACGCATGGTACATGTGATACACACAGACAGAATGAGTGATACTTTAGTATTTGAGTTTCCCTCAGTGATTTCATTAACATCAGAGTAAAAACTGTTCATCCTGATATTTTCTTTCCTCAAACAACACAAAATTTCGTCATCCAAAATCTGTGCTAATGAACTCGCTAACGGAAATGTTAGCCCACCGTTAGCGGACAAGCTGTTAGCGGACAAACCGTTAGCGTTTATCTACTTCGTGTTTGAGCAGCATCCAGACAAAATTTTGTTCAGATTCAAGGTTTTAGTTCAGAAACTGTTCAGTTTTTCTTATCACACCCTAACTCCTTAGCCGCTGAATTAGCACTCTATTAATATGCTAACTTTGGGGCTAGCTTACGGCCAAGTATTGCGCTTGGCAGATTTAGCTTACTAGTTGTTAGCATTTCAATCCTTCACAAGCTTTAAGTGTTTGATTAATTTCCAGAATTTAGCCCAAACCAACTTTGGTGTTTGCTATGTTGCTGTAAAGTGATAGCACCGTTAACATGCTAATACAAATGTGCGCTGATAAATTAGCATTACTTCTTTAACCTAAATCCATAGATTATTTTAATCAAACTCACTGATTTATACAACATGATGTTTGATTTTTCAAGTCAGTTGAACTAGTTTTAGCATCCTATCAGTCATCTAACTTTGAGAAAAGCTAATTTTTTCTGAAGCGGTAAAGCTACTGTTAGCTAGTCAAATTCACAGATTAACACAACAAACTAATGTTTGATTTGTCAATTTGTGTTACTTGTTATATATTCTATATGTCAGTGATTCCCAACCTGTGGGCCGTGGCCCCCTGGCGGGCCGCAGAGGTATTGCAAGTGGGCCGCCAAATCATTCCCAAAATAGTCTGAAATTTAATGAGGAGGAATTATATAAAGATACAAATATACAGAATAATATTAAAATGTTAAAACTTTACGGATATTAATCATGTTCAAGCCCTATATGTAACGTAACCCCAAATATAACAAAGACATGAAATGCAATAATCAAAAAATGTGATACAACTAGAAATGTAATAAAACAAATTTTGTATAACCCAAAAAGTTGTTACATTGTGGGCAAATGGTTTTTATGTTTCGGGCTCTGTATCCGTTACATTATTCACCAGTCATTACATTTTGGGTTTAATTGCATTTTTTTTTTCTTGCATTTCCAGTCAATGTTACAAATAGAAGTTTAACGAAGCATTATATAACCTTCGTACTGATAGGGTCGGAGGTGGGCCGCTAAAATTTTTGAGACTTAAAAGTGGGCCCTGAACTGGAAAAGGTTGGGAACCACTGCTGTATGTATATTATATATTTGTTACATATGAAAGAAGTTATCTAGTTTTTTGTGATGGTGATACAACAATTAGCTTGCAAATGCCCATGGTCGCTGAAAAACTGCTAGCATTGGCTCAGCATTTTTTGTTGGACCAAATTCACTGACCTAAAATAAATTTCAGTTGTTTTTTATCTATATTCATTAAGTATTACAAGTATTAGAATACAGGGGTTACTGTAAAATCCCATCCATAGTCATGACAGCAAACACTAGAAGGGGGGGACCTGCATTTCCTTGCAGTAAATGTTGAAATGCTGAGCACCGCATTTCAACATAACTCTATCATAAGCTACTTCTGGCATCTTTAGCCAGTTGATGCCTCTTTTGTCTGAGTCAAACAAAATTTTCAGGAGCTGCTTTGCCTTCAGGACACAGATTAGCATCCTGTTTACTTAGAGGTGAGTTTCACGTTTGGAAAGAAAAAAAACAAATGCTCTAATTTCTAAAACTTCTTGGTATCAAAGGGGTCTTTTCTACAGCAGTGTTTCTCAACCTATGGGTCATGATCCCACAGGGGGTCGCCAGGAGTGTAAATGGGGTCACCTGAAATCTCTAGGAAAGATAAAAAAATTACTCATAAAAGCTTTTTTTTAACAAATTACTTTTCTTTTATGAATTAAAACAGCACACAAACTATTCTATGCATCCAATTCCCTAAATGTAAATTTAAACTCAAAAAATGATACATGAATTTTAATTAACCCTCCTGTTGTTTTTGTCAATTTGACCCGATTTCAAAAGTTATTTTGTTATAACGTTGTTTTTCTTTCATAGAATTGATTGAAAATTACATGGATGGCTCCATGCTTTGTTATTTACATGTACAATTAGTTATGATTATGATAATTAATAAACTAGAGGTGGGAGTGTGTGTGTGAAACAGTATAAAAAAATTGCCAAAAATTGATTAGAAAAAGCATCTCTAAGGTCCATAGAAATGGAGTCGTGGCCCAACAAGGTTGAGAACCATCGTTCTGCAGCACTCAGATCCTCATTTCTGTACAAATGTAGTGTAAAAATCTGCACTTTTTTTCATCTGATGTTTGTTTCTCAACATCAGAAGCTTTAGAAATGCAGGAACAGAGTAAAGAAAGCAGAATCTGCTGGTTTCACCCATAGCCTGTATAATGAGTGGACATAACGACGTTCGGCTCAAACTGAAGCCTCCAGCAGATGCCCCGCCCCCTGGTGTCTGGCTGCAGTATAGGTCATAAGCCCCGCCCCCTGGTCAGACCGACGTCATATCCAGTATTCGGGGCGGGGGACCACAGACCGACGTCATATCCAGTATTCGGGGCGGAGGGGTACATAAGGTCTATTGAGCCGGGAAAACTTTAAAAAATTACGATACCTCGTAGAAACGTTTCTCTCATCTTTACGCTAAAGTGGTATGTTGATGTCATCTGGCTGCATGGTGTTCAGGTGTTTTTTTTCTGAGAAGTTAGTTTCTCATTAGTTGGGTAAAACCGCAATATAACGATGTTTAACGATAGTTGACAGCTGCCGTTCGTGAGTACTTTTTACCGGGGATATAAGAAACTTCAGGAAAGAGCCAAAAGGAGACTAAACCTTCTGAAGAAGAAGAAATAAATATTTTTATTTCTCTTTTTTACTTGGCTCCACTGGAAACTCTCTACTGCGCAGACTCTGGCTGCACAATGGCGGCTAGAGAAACGGGTTTTTTTTGGAGGAGCCACCCTGTTCATTCTATATACAGTCATTGGTTTCACCCTGAGACAGCAGATATTACAAAAAAAACATTGTCACCAAGAGGTGAGTTTTGATAAAAACAGACAAACCAAACAGAGAACAGAGTTAGAAACAAGTGTGACATCAGTGAAATAATGAGAGAAGCTGAGAGAGAAAACAAAGACGCAGAGAAACATCTGGACTGAAATAGAATGAAAGGAAAGCGTAGAGTTGTAGCGAGGAGCAGATGAATGAAAACACAAATAAAACAGCCAAAGAAGAGGAAGAGGGAGCTTGATGTGGAGATGCAGGAATGAAAAGGAGCCAAGGTGCTACAAGGCGCAACACTCGGCGCTCAATGAGGCGGCTCAGACTCCATACAGATGAACAGAAATGCTCAGCGGGAGGTCGCCGTCTCCGGTTTCCAGGGTAACATTTCAGAGAGCAGCGCGAAATCAATGGGAGCAAACGGAGACGAGTACACATCCTGCTGGGAGATGACACCAAAGAAAGGACTTGACAGCGTGGGTGTGTGTGTGTGTATGTGTGTGTTTGAAGATTTTTTATTTATTTCACACACCAGCTTTTGTTTCTCGCTCTACAGTCATTTTTAGGAAAAGAATCTCCCGCCTGACGTGGTTTATCAAAGCAATTACAAACTACCAACCGCGAGTGAACGTGGAGACAAAATAACAAGTGATCTACAACTGCAGCTGCTTTCTGAAAGAATCATCTAGAATATTTGATTTTTTTTCCGCTTTCACCGCACAGGAACCAGAGTTAAAATCTTACATAATAGAAAGAAGAACACGCATTACAAGCTGCAGACGTAAACCAACCCACACGAGTAAAAATAGACAACAAACGCCTCCTGAAAAAACTCCTAAACGCAAACAGGAACATTTGCAGAACGGAGCAGAGAAATCCCCAAAACTTCTGGAGAAAACGTACAGAGAGACTCCTCAAAAACTCATAATCTGGTCCAGTAACTAGAAGGGGGGCCCACATTTCCTGTCAGCAAATGCTGGATGAAATGCTGAGCACCACAAGCTCGACACTTATCAACTTTCTCTGGTTTCCAACTGAGGATCACTGAACTAAACAGAGACACTGATAGCCTGATCTACTAAAAGTTTCCATGCAAAGCTGATGTACTAACCGGGTGCACCGTGAACTGCATCAGTCAAGTGAGTAAAATAGCAATCCATTTAGCATATCTGCTGTCATGGATATGCAGAATATATGCAGAAACATACAAAATATAGAGAGGAGGAGATGCAAATGTTATCATTCAAACTTACAACTGATTTAATTTGGTGTTTTTGTGTCTGTATTAGCACATTTGAAAGGCAGGTGCAAACTGGAGAGAATCCTCCAATGCACATGTTGACATATGGGTCAATGACAAAAAGAGGGTCTGAAAACGTATTTTTAAAAAGTTCTTTGAAAATGGATAAAAAACATATTTCTGAGTGAAGAATTATGTTTTCTAACAGATTTCAGTAGTTGACCAACATTTCAAAGTTTCTAGGTTCATTATTTTTTAGTATTTTTAATTTGAGCACCCAAAAATGTCAGGTGGCGCAACCAAATATATGAAAATATATTTATATGTTCCTGTTATTTTTTCTGTGTGAAATTATTGGCAAGTATCTCTCAAGTGTCTGTAGTGACTCATACATTTTCATTTTGTGTGTTTCATTTCTTTTATTTGTGAATAAGATGAATAATTTGATGTTAAAATAACATTTCACATTATTACATTGGTTGTTCCACCTGACATGGAAATTGTTCCAGTCACCAATGAAGTGAAAAAACCTTTTTTATCAGTATTTCAGAGAAATCTACAAACTTTTCCACTTGGTCACAAATGTCATTTGGGCTCCTCTGGCTGATGCAGTTTCCTGTTTCCTGTTTTATTCTCTTCACTTTAAAATAAAAGTCTAATGTTACGGTTGCACCACCCTGACATTTGACAAGGTGAAAATTACGGGACAAAAGTTTTTTACATTTCTCAACAGCTTTAAAATTCTTTTTATTTGCAAAGAATGTTTTATTTAAAAAGGTTCAAGCATAAAATAATGCCACTGTATTTTTAATTTCCATTTACAATAACTGACATTCAATTTTTAGAGTTTNATGAACATCGAGCACACATTTCTTCTCAAGCTTTTCTGCTTCATGTTGAAAATTCTGCCTCAAATTTGTTTATATTTTTGATACTGACTCCAAACAGAAACATATTTACAGCTTTTCTTCCTGAAAAAAGACTCAGAAAACTCTGATGGAGTATTTAAACGGACAGGCGACCCACTTTCTACGTGTTCAGCTGCCCATCACTCCCACACGCTGAGATGCCTGGAAGTGCTAACACATGACAGATGCATCATGGGAACACTTCTGCACTGGTTTCAACTCTGTCCCTGCTTCACTTAAAAAGAAATAGAAACACATCAGCGCCTCCTCGTTTCTCACCAACTCACTTATGACGGTGTAAACCCAGCACAGATATCACTGACCCCCCCCCAGGATGGATCCACTGTGTGCAGCACCACTGTCACATCTCATTTTCCACTTGACGGACACTTGTGTTGATGTCAAAACACTTGTGAGAGCGCTGTGATCATGTTTCTGTCACCTGCAGCTGCACTCACAGACCAACGCTAACACAGTTTCCTGACACGGAGGCAAACAGGCTCATTTTGGCATCTTTCAGCCGGCACGTCTTCATTATGTAAGAGCGAGCACTGGCTCAGGATCCATGTTGTCAAGTTTAGATTCAGCTCCGTCCTATTTTCAGCTCCACTGTGCGTCAAAAACAAACACATTACGACATTTACTGACTGAATGATCCACAACCTGCTGCTCTCTATGAGTTTAGAACACATTAATTTAACTTTACATTTAGATTAGTCTGAGTCTCAGGTAGGGCTGGGTAATTAATCACAAATTAGATTAAATCACAATCTGTCCTGTTGCAATATTCTACTTGCAGTACTATGCAATATTTTTTTAACCTGAAATGTGTCAAAATATCAGATACATTTTTTACAATCAGTGATTTCTTCTCTACACCAGAGTTACTCGACCAATAAAACTTAGTTAGAGGTCGTAAAAATTGCCAAAAAGCAATAGAAATTGGCAATTAGATTGGGATACAATCTGGAAATATTCAAAAAGTAGCAAAAGGTGTTCCAAAAGTGGCATAAAAAGAGTGAAAAGTGACTAAGATGACAGAAAAGCAATAGAAATTGTTGAGAAAAATTTGGAGGGAACTTAAACATATTTTAAAAAGTTCCAAAAATAGCAGTAAAATGGCTAAAGTCAACACAAAATCGCAAGATGGTTTGGGTGAAACCTGGAAAATAGTCAGTTTGTTGCAAAAAGGGGTCAAAATGGGTGAAAAACATAAAAAATTGGAAAGACATTTAGAATTCAACCTGGAAAATAGTCCGAAGATAGCAAAAATGGGCCAAAAGTGGCAAAAAAGATTGAAAAGTGACTAAATTTCCAAGAAAAATTTTGGAAGAAACTTAAGAAAATTGAGAAAGTAGCAAAAATAGTAGAAAAAGTGACAAAAACAGTGAAAAGAGATCAAAAATGGCCAAATTTAACAAAAACGGCAAGAAAGTAGTCAGTTAGTGGGAAAAAATGGGCCAAAAGTTGCAAAAAGGGAAATGAAAAGTGACTAAATTGGACAAAAAGCAACAAACATTAGCCAGAATGATTTTAGAGGGAGCTTTAAAATATTCAAAAAGTAGCAAAAATGGTAGAAAAAGTGGATGGAAAATTATGAAAAGTGGTAAAAATGACCAAAGTCAACAAAAAATGGCAAGAAGGTTGGGGTGCAACTTTGAAAATAGTCAGTTTGTTGCATAAATTGGTCCAAAAGTGGTGAAAAAGAGTGAAAAGTGTAATAAATGGATTAAAAAACATCAAAAATTGGAAAGAAATTTAGATTTAACCTGGAAAATAGTCTGAAGGTGGCAAAAAATGGTCCAAAAGTAACACAAAAAAGAAATGAAAAGTGACTAAATTGGCCAAAAAGCAACAAAAATTGGCAAGAAAATTTTGGAGGGAGCTTTAAAATATTCAAAAAGTAGCAAAAATGGTAGAAAAAGTGGATAGAAATAGTGAATAACAGTAAAAATAGCCAAAGTCAACAAAAATGGCAAGAAGGTTGGGGTGAAACTTTGAAAATAGTCTTTTTTTTGTTGCAAAAATGGTGAATAAAGTGACAAAAATGGGTAAAAAACAAAAAAAATTGGAAAGAAATTTGGATTTAACCTGGAAAATAGTCTGTAGATAGCAACAAATGGTCCAAAAGTGGAAAAAAAGAAGGTAAAAGTGACTAAAATGGACAAAAAGCAGTCCCAGTTGTAGTGGTAGTGGGTTGTTGTTGTTGTGCTGTAATTAATGTAACTGTTCATTTTCTACAATGTGTTTGTTTAAAAACAGAGAAGATGGAAACCTAGAAATAATTGCACGAAAAGAATCACAATTTCAATACAGGAAATAATAATCTTAATTGGAATGTTTTTGTAAATAGCTCAGCCCTGGTCTAGAGTCTTTGGTGTTTGGTGTGGACATAAACCTCCTGTATCAGTGAGTGTTGGGGTGGTGGTGTGTTCGGGTGAGGTAGTAAACTGGAGTTTCCCCTCTCAGCTGCTGGAACGCGCAGACACTGAGCTCAGTGTTGGAGGCTCAGAGCCTCCTACTGTCTGCATGCAGATGGACAGGAAGAAACCCAGGGTCAAATGTCTGGTCTCACACCTGCTGCACACACAGGACACAAACATGGAAGCACCTCATTCCTCATGTATCAACCTCTGTTTGCTACGACACAAAAATACACCAGGAGGAGAAATTCAAGGGGACGCAAAACATAAATAAAAACACAATCCAATGATATGCAAATCCTGTTTAACCTATATTCAATTAAATAAACTACAAAGACATATTTAGTCTTCAAACTCATAAACTTAATTGTCTTTTGGCAAAGATTCACTCATTTTGAATTTGATGCTGCAGCATGTTCCTAAAAAGCTGAGACAGGTTCATGTTTCTCTCAGTGTTTCATCACCTTTCCTTTAACAACACTCAATAATCGTTTGTGAACTGAAGACACTTATTGTTGAAGCTTTGGAGCTGGAATTCTTTCACATTCAATTGCAATTCTTTCGAGAGAACACATGCCTTGTGGTCCGCTCTGAAGTTCCCTCTTTGGAGAAAAAAGATGCACCTATAGGTATCCTTTAAGAAGCCAAAACAAACACTAACACGCCCTCCTGTTTGTTCCCTCTTTGGAGCCAAGATGCCCTTTTAGAAACAAAAAAAACATGCTTTGGTGCACTTGTGGGGGCTGGGTCATGCAAAAGTGCTCTCTTGGGAGCCAAAACATGCTAAAGTGCTGTCTCCTAAGCAAGAACATGCCCTATGGTTCCCTCTTTGGAGAAAATATGCCTCTCAGAAACCAAATGTTTGTCAAAGTGCTCTCTTTGGAGCCAAAACATGTCCAAAAGTATCCTCTTAAAAGCCAAGTTGTGCTAAAGTTTCTCCTTGGGAGCCAAAACATGCTGAAGTGGATTCTAGTTGCCAATACATGCCCTAAAGTGCCCCCTTGGGTGCCAAATGATGAGGAGAATGCGGGGAGAAGCTAAAGTCTTAACTTTTATTGCAATCCTTTAGTCACTACATATGGCATATTACCTTTATAAATGGTTTATATCATTATTTTATGGGTTTGCATGCATTATATCTTGTCTAAATAAATCCCACAAGTTTTGCTGAGAATCTGACCAGAAACATCCCCCCCTTTTGTGTTCAAATGGGACACCTGCTATCCTATAGAGACCTTGAGCCTGTAGCCTGCTCCTCTTTGAAATACTCCCACTTGGCTGCCCGAGAGTCCTCATCTGAGTGAAAAAGCTGTATTTCATGTACATTTCTTTGTCTTCTGCTTAAAGAGGTTTTGTTATCTCGCACCTGCAGGAAAACGTGACTTCTGAGACAGCCCATGTCCATATATGTAAACAACAAATAAGAATTTTCCCCCAAGACAACAGCCAATTAAATCCCCTGGGGGTTTAAAAAAAGGGAAAGATTGTCCCCTGATGACCAATAAAAGTTTAAAGGTGTTAACCTTTGATTTTGATACACCCACTTCAGAAATGTATATAATACGCAGCGCAGCTTGATGTTTTAGTTGGACTCTGCAGATTTCAGCTCCTTTGTTCTCTGGAATAAAGTACCTTGTGGATTTAACCTGCTGGACTTTTTGCCTCTTTGGACTTAAACTTTTTCTGGGGATTCAACATATAGTCTGATCTGGACTCTAACTTTTTTGGGGAAACCAACACTTAGTGCAAATTTCTGAAAGGATTAACACCAATTGGAGAAATATAGAATCTGATTTTGGGATTTAATTCAAACTCTTCCCTAAGGGGCCAGAGTAGGGATTTTAATCCTAAAAATACACAACACAAACTTTTGCCATAGTGCCCTTGTTGGGAGCGAAGTGTGTCCCCAAGTTCCCTCTGGACAGCCAAAATATGCTTAAATAGCTTTTAGGAGCCAAAATGTGTGCGCCTAAATAGGGCTGAACCATTTTAGAAAAAGATCTAATTGCGATTTTTCTGGCAGATACTGTGATTTCAATTCAATTTACAATTTTATGTAAATCAAGCTTTAGTGAAGTTTTCCCAATGTCCGGCAGAGAATTACATCAAACCATCAAAACATCAAAAGTTTTTACTGTAGTGCAAGGATAAAAATGAAGGTAAGAATTATTTTTAACTTTTAGATATAAAGGTCAATATTTAAGTTGAAAAGTGGAGATTTTGAAAAAAAAAGACAAAATTCTGAGACAAAAAGTCAAAATTTTGAGATTTAAAAAAAAATCCAAATTTTATGTAATCAATCCAACATCATGTGAAAAAAACTGAACTTTCACATTAAGGGTCAAAATTTTAAGATAAAGGCAAATGTGATCTGATAAATGCAAATGAACACTGCAATTTTTGCACAGTTAATTATTTTATTCTGTCTATTTGTTAAAAAGGCTAGTTGATTGTGTTCTTCTTTTATTCTCTTTTTTATTGTATATTTGTTTATACTTATTATTCTCATTTCTATGATTGGGCTTGCTCCGGGACCAGGGTAACCTAATTTCGTCCCACCCATGTTTGACATGGGTTGAATGACAATAAAACTCCTTGAATCCTTGAAATGTCTACGATAAAACGTCAAATTTTTGAGATTAAGCATCAAAATTTTGAAATAACGGCAACATTTGAGATAAAAAGAGGAAATTTTGATATAAAAAGTCAAAATTCTAAGATTTAAGTCGAAACCATAACAAATTAAGACAACATTAATAGATAAAAGGCAAAATTTTGAAAAAAAAGAGAAGATTTTGAGATAAATAACCAAATTGTGTCTTTTCTTAAAACCCTTTGTCAAACTCCTCAACTGAGTCTGAACTTTAAATACGACTCTTTCTATTTTTGAACTGGACTTTTTAATCGTATTTTTAGTTTTAACAACTATGACTCTTTACTTTTAAAAACAATTGAGTGCAAAATAACTGTTTTATGTTAAAAAAAAGATAAATAAAATACAAAACAATTTAAAAAAAAAACCAAAATTAAATAAGCAATAAAAAAGGAATTTTTCCCAACAGTTTTACACTCTAGACCAGTGGTTCCCAACCTTTTCCAAATCAGGGCCCACTTTTAAAGCTCAAAAATGTTTGAGGCCCACCTCCAACCCAATACATACCGCTATATACGTTTTTTTTTTTTAACCCCATTTGTAACAATGACCCAAAATATAATTTAAAAAAAATGTAATAAAACCCAAAATGTGATATCTGGTAGATAATGAAACAGATGTTAAGCCGAAAATGTAGTAAATTTTTGCCCAAATTATGACAACTTGTTATATTCTGGTGCAATTATTATATTTTGGGTTTTACTTTATGCTTTTTCTTTACATTTCAGGCTCAGCACTCCGGTTACACTTTTGACAATTTTTGAAAATTTGGGATTTATTACATTTTTTTTCAATGACATTTCAGGTTGTTGTTATTTTTCAGGTCATGCTATCTATAAAGGAATAACATGCCTTCTTAGGGGACTTTTTTTCATATATTAAAATCTGAACTGTTTTAATTTCCTTTAAAACTTAACTGAGTTAAACATTTTGAGTGTTATTATTTGTATTTGTATCTTAATTTTTCTATTTGTACCTTGTATCTTTATATAATTACACTCCAATAAAATACTTGTTTGGAAATGATTTCGCGGCCCACTTGCTATACCTTCGCGGCCCAACAGGGGGCCACGGACCACAGGTTGGGAATCGCTGCTCTAGACACTTGTGTGTGTGTGTGTGTGTGTGTGTGTGTGTGAAACAGCTGACTCTATGGATCCTGGGTCAGTCAGGAGCAAAAAAATTGCAGTTTTGGCAAAAACATGATCACGATGTCTGAAATCGCGATTTCGATCAAAAAAAGATAAATTGTTCAGCCCGAGTTCACACCAAGACATTAATTCATAAACATCCAGATTTAGTGTTAATACAACACGGTTTCGGCGTCAAAATGGGCTTAATTTTTCTAAACCCTTTTCTAGTGGAGATCAATTTCTCCACCAGATCAAATGTGTTGAAATAATCTCCGTGGACTGTGAGCTGCAGTGTTACACCATCAGGGAAACAAGTGGTGTTAGAAAAGAGGACACATGGAGGTTATTGACGGAACATTTTGTTGAATGTGTAAACGTATTAAAGGCAAACTAAACAAAGCTTTGAGCCCCAGAAGCTCGCAGGGGCGTCGGATCAGGCTAATGAGACGGAGGGATCCAAACCATAAACATTTCACAATCACTAATCTCACTCGTGAAATCCTTATCCCCTGATTATTATGCAGCTGCTGACTTTTCCACCCCGGCTTTGAAGTGAGAAGCGCCGCGGGGGGAAAAGAGAGCACTTTGATGTGCTCGTAGATTAAGAAGAGGAAAAAAAAAAGCAGGAGAAGAAGAAGAAGACAGCACAGCGGCAGCGGAGGCCACGTTATTATCACTCATTAAGGAGAGATACAAGAGATCCTGAAAAGGACGAGTACGCAGCTTTGTAGTTTTTCTTTCTCTTCCTTTTCAGCATGAAAGGAGCCTCTGCTGTCTCCCTCAGTTCGCTGTAAGGTCATTCATTAATATGGGTAATTAGTTGAAGGACTCTGAGCCTGTGTGTGTGTGTGTGTGAGTGTGTGTCGTGGCCTTTCGCCTGCAGATTATAACGATAACACTCAGCTCACAGATCTGTCCTCAATCTCAGTGTAATAAACTCAAAGCCCCTTTGGTCCAGGGGAGATTTCCTCTCTGCTGCAGAAATAAATTTCAATGTGAAGAAAATGGTTCTCTTTCCTGTTTCCCCACCGTTCCAGGCTTTTTCCACTCCCACAGAAAATCTGAAAATGTTTGTTTCGTGTCCCCGTGGGAGTGAAAAACAAAACAATGACATCAGTCCGTACAGACGGTTGGGTTTTGAAGAGGCTGACTCCTTCCTGATGTCACTTCTTTCTGTTGTTTCTGGTTTTGAATCAAAGAATTGGAGAAAAGAAAGGGCAACATTTAAAGAAAAACGCTGAAAAAAGTCTTAAATACATTTGGAAATCTTAAAACAGTGGAGATAAAGAGCCCTTAAAGTGATTTATCCAGGGTAATGCCCTTTATTCGTCTCTAGGTTTGCTAATAAAATCTAGAAAACAGGATGAAGGCTTCTTCTAGGTCAGGGGTTCCCAAACTTTTCCGCCTGTGACCCCTAGAATAGCAGCGTTAGAGACTGGTGACCCCCTGCTGTGGTACAACACCAATGGGACAATCAAAAAACAGACATAAACAAACAACCCCCACCCCCCAGGATACTTTATTTAACTGATCAGTAGAAAATTCACCAACTAATGTGCACTTTGCTGAGTTCACTGTATCAAACTTCAACAAAGAAATGTGAAAAACAGATAAAACATTTTCTGTTTGCATGATTTTATATTATCTTTAACCCCTAGTTTTGCTTTTATTCTTACAATAATGGATAAAATGTGGAATTGTTCGTGGTTTTCGATTTTGGGACACATTTCACGACCCCCTATCAATGTCCCGCGACCCCCCAAAGGGTCCCGACCCCCACTTTGGGAACCACTGTTCTAGGTCCCCACCTAGTGGAGAAAACATACAATTTTCTAAATTTCCTAGTTTTATTAAAAGACTTGATTCAATGTCCTGAGGTGGACAATAAAAAGAACAAGATAAACTTTAAACTCGGCGCCCTGATATCAGAGAAAATTTGCTGGGGTTATACTCAGCAAGCCAATAAAATGGAGAAAGCAGAAAAAAGATTCTTCGAAGACGCCTTCCCAGTGCAGATTTTTCCCATTGGTGCCCCTATATCAGTGGCAAACATCATCTAATGCCTCTAAGCTACAGATTAAAATGGAGAAAACAGGTTGAAGGTTCAGGTTACACACCCAACCAGTGGAGAAAACAAGTTAAAATTTTCTACTCTGTCTTTTATAAAACCTGCTGTCGTACCATGAAGAATGCTACTAAATTGAAGAAAAATGGATGAAGCCCCTGTACGGTCTCCATTTAGCGGAAAAAACTTGAAGAGTTCTTCCAAGCATCCTCCTATACTGGTTATAATTTGATGTACGCCACTTGGTTTTCAATTTATTGCTAAAAGAAGACTGAACTGCCCTTTAGGGTTTCCTCACAGTGGAGAATACACTTTGTTTACATCCATATATGGGACTTTATTGGAGAAAACAGATTGAACATGCCTTAAGGGTGTTCTCATAGTGGAGAAAACATGATATATTGTACCACTAGTCATAAGGATAAATTGAGAGTGCCCGTTTAAGAGAGTAAATATGTTCTTCTTGATTAGAGGAGACTTGCTGGTGTTTTGTTTGAATGGACTAAACTAGATGGAGGTGGCTGCTTAGTGGAGAAAACATGGTTGGAAACAAAGTAATGGGTCAATGACGTGACGTCCCCTTTTTTGTGTCCGAGTGCAATATTTCCTTCCATCATGAATTGATATTTCATCACATGTATTTCTTTATTCTATGAAACCTGTGTTATTTGAACACATCTTTAAACTATTAAAATATAACATGTTTTTTTGTGTTTTGGTTCCTCAAACCCCCAAAATGTCAGGTGGTACAACTGTCCTGACAAGTATCCACAGTAATTAAACTCTAAAAATTGAATGTCAGTTATTGTAAATGGAAATTAAAAATACAGTGGCATTATTTTATGCTTTTACCTTTTTAAATAAAACATTCTTTGCAAATAAAAAGAATTTTAAAGCTGTTGAGAAATGTAAAAAACTTTTGTCCCGTAATTTTCACCTTGTCAAATGTCAGGGTGGTGCAACCGTAACATTAGACTTTTATTTTAAAGTGAAGAGAATAAAACAGGAAACAGGAAACTGCATCAGCCAGAGGAGCCCAAATGACATTTGTGACCAAGTGGAAAAGTTTGTAGATTTCTCTGAAATACTGATAAAAAAGGNAATAATGTGAAATGTTATTTTAACATCAAATTATTTATCTTATTCACAAATAAAAGAAATGAAACACACAAAATGAAAATGTATGAGTCACTACAGACACGTGAGAGATACTTGCCAATAATTTCACACAGAAAAAATAACAGGAACATATAAATATATTTTCATATATTTGGTTGCGCCACCTGACATTTTTGGGTGCTCAAATTAAAAATACTAAAAAATAATGAACCTAAAAACTTTGAAATGTTGGTCAACTACTGAAATCTGTTAGAAAACATAATTCTTCACTCAGAAATATGTTTTTTATCCATTTTCAAAGAACTTTTTAAAAATATGTTTTTAAACCCTCTTTTTGTCATTGACCCTAATATCACTGGAACTACACCATCCACTGGCCTGTGTAACCATTTTTAAAACCATAGAAAAATAAACTTTTCTGTTCTGTCATTCATCCAATAAATTCAGGTAATTTTGTTTCCATTAATCTGCATTTTCTAATTGTGAATGAACTCCTCCAGTTGACATGACTCTGATCTTACTTTCTCCGTTAGAACCTGAACCCCGGCGCCGACACGTGACGTTCGCTGACCTCGCTGCACCGGCACAACGAGAGCTGAGCTGTTGTTGTTGTTGTCGGGACGTGAGACCAAATCATCCCAGAAACATCAGCACATCGGGTTTAAAGTCTGACTCATACTCACTGACTGCAGGACTAATGCTCACACACACACACACACCTGAAAATCATAGTTTCCCTGGAAACAGCCCAGCGGCTCTATTAAGGTATAATGAGTGTGCCTTTTCCCACCCACATGCAAGAAGGTCTCATGTTACCATGGTGCTGTCAGTCTGTATGTCCTGATTGGTCAGAGAGAAAAGAGCGTCAAGTGTCTGATGTTTGTTTATCTGAAGAATAAATCAATCAGGGACATGCATCGTTAAATTCCCCGCCTACAAAGTTCCTGGACCTTTGGGAAACTCAAGGTGGAGACTTTGGAAATAATTCAGACTTTGGTTCCAGTTAAATATGTGAAAAATATGAGCAGATGATGTGAAGTCATGTCTAATCAGACTAATAAACTAGAAACATCAACTCCTCTGTCTCTACATCAGTTTGTTCCTCAGAAGAATGAATGAATAAAGGAAGAAGAAGAGCAGCTGTGGCTCCACTTTAACTCTCCTGAAGCTGAGCTGCCATCTGCTGGTTCAAAGCTGCATCAACTCTTCAACTCAAGCTGGAGGAACAGGAAACCTGCTGTGCCATCACTGACACTCACACATCAGCGGATCCCAACCTTTTCCAACTCAGGGCCCATTTTTAAGTCTCAAAAATGTTTGCAGCCCGCCCCTGACCCAAGGATATAAAATGCTTTGTTAGAGACCCAAACAACAACAACAACAACCCAAACTGTAATAAAACCTAATATGTCAGTGGTTTCCAAAGTGGGGGTCGGGACCATTGACTGTATAATGAGTGGATGTAACGACGTTCGGCTCAAACTGAAGCCTCCAGCAGATGCTCCGCCCCCTGGTGTCTGGCTGCAGTATAGGTCATAAGCCCCGCCCCCTGGTGTCTGGCTGCAGTATAGGTCATAAGCCCCGCCCCCTGATGTCTGGCTGCAGTATAGGTCATAAGCCCCGCCCCCTGGTGTCTGGCTGCAGTATAGGTCATAAGCCCCGCCTCCCCATGTATTCCAGATATGAGCCGGGAAAACTTTAAAAAATTACGATACCTCGTAGAAACGTTTCTCTCATCTTTACGCTAAGGTAGTATGATGATGTCATCTGGCTGCATGGTGTTCAGGTGTCTGGCTGCACAATGGCGGCTAGAGAAAGAGTCTGCACAGTAGAGAATTTCTGGTGGAGCCAAGTAAAAAAGAGAAATAAAAATATTTATTTCTTCTTCTTCAGAAGGTTTAGTCTCCTTTTGGCTCTTTCCCGAAGTTTCTTATATCCCCGATAAAAACTACTCATGAACGGCAGCTGTCAACCATCGTAAAACGAAACTTATATCGCGGTTTTTAACGTCCAATAACTAATAAGAAACTAACTTCTATGAAAAAAAAACACCTGAACACCATGCAGCCAGATGACATCATCAAACTACCTTGGTGTAAAGATGAGAGAAACGTTTCTACGAGGTATCGTAATTTTTTAAAGTTTTCCCGGCTCATATCTGGTATACATGGGGAGGCGGGGCTTATGACCTATACTGCAGCCAGACACCAGGGGGCGGGGCTTATGACCTATACTGCAGCCAGACACCAGGGGGCGGGGCATCTGCTGGAGGTTTCAGTTTGAGCCGAACGTCGTTACGTCCACTCATTACATAGTCTATGGTCGGGACCCTTTGGGGGGTCGCGAGACATCGATAGGGGGTCGTGAAATGTGTCCCAAAATCGAAAACCTACGAACAATTCCACATTTTATCCATTATTGTAAGAATAAAAGCAAAAATTGGGGTGAAAGATAATATAAAATTATGCAAACAGAAAATGTTTTATCTGTTTTTCACATTTTTTTGTTGAAGTTTGATGCAGTGAACACAGCAAAGTGCACATTAGTCTGTAAATTTTCTATTGATGAGTTAAATTAAGTATCCTCAGGTTTTTTTTGTTGGTTTTTGTCTGTTTTTGGATTGGCCCATTAGTGTTGTACCACAGCAGGGGGTCACCAGTCTCTAACGCTGCTATTCTGGGGGTCACAGGCAGAAAAGTTTGGGAACCCCTGTAATATGTAATAGCTGGTGTAACAGCTTCTGGGCCCAAAACAAAAAACATTTTCAGCCAAAGTGTATATTTGTTACAGTTTGTTTCAGCTTTTACATTTAGGCTTTTAATACATTATTTTTGTTGTGTTATGAGCTTGGCATCTCTGTTAACTTTTTGAAAAGTTATCAATTTTGGGTTTTGTTACATATTTTTTTTACATATTGGGTCATTATGTAACCCATTGGGCTCTAACATGCCTTCTTAGCGGACAATTTTTCTATTTGAATATCTGAACATTTTTATTTCCCTAACAAAGTTCGCAACTGAGTTTAAACATTTAAAACGGTATTCTGTATTTTTGTATCTTTTTTTATTTGTATCTTGTATCTTTATATGATTACACTCTCTAAAATCATAATATTTTGGAAATGATTATGTGGCCCACTAACAATACCCTCATGGCCCAGCAGGGGGCCGCGGACCACAGGTTGGGAATCACTGTCATAATATTAGGGAGTAGAAATGTGCTGTAAAATTATGAGGATTTTAGGTTTTTATTCTCCATTTTGTCTTTACTCACTTTTATCGCAAACACCAGCAATAGCTAGAAATTCATTCAGTGTAAGGTTTTATTATTCGTTACACTCTAAAAGGTTTGAGACATATGTTTAAGAATGTGGTTGAATATTAATTTTAACCATTTAGGCATTACTTTTTAGAGTTTTTTTATTAAAATATTCAGTTTTGATGTCACACATAAATAATTTACTGAAGCCAATTTCTGCTAGTTAAAATATCAAAATGAAAAACAGGCTTTGTTGAGACTTTTTTTCCTTTTCTTCACATTTCTTCTTTTACTTTAAAACTCAAAATTAGATTTTTTTTTTAGCTAAAAAATTTCTAATTTATTTCTCATAGTTTTGGCTTATCTTAAAGTCATTTACTGAATTTCTATCATCTTAAATTCACGACTCCTTTAGGCCTTCATGGATCTTCCATTTCTCGACAGATGGTTTATTATTTTTCTCTCAGTCTAACTGTGTTGCTCAAAATTCTTAGTGAAAAATAATAAACCTTTTATGAAGAAATGAAAGAGGCGTCAAGACCTAAAAGAGTCGTGAGGCTGAGTTTAAGGTGAAAGAAATTCACTGACTATGAGATAAGTGAAATTTAAGAGACAAATGTCAACAGTTTGGGTTCAAACAACTAATATTTGAGACAGAAAAATCAAAATTATACGAAACAAGTCTAAATTTTGAGATTAAAAAAAGTCAAAACTATGGGATAAAAGCCAATTATTTGAGATGAAATAGTCACAATTCTTAGATGAATAGTCAAAATTATGGGGCAAATATTGAATTTTTTGACTTTATATGTGCAAGAAAGGAGAAACCTCAACATAGGTATTTTTTCATTCTGATATTGTTTACTGTCAGAAATTGGCTTCAGTTCATTATTTATGTTTCCATTTTACAAATATTCCACTTCTAATGTTTTTGAGGAGTGATGTAAATAAATGTTTTGGTTATGAATCTACTTTGTGGTCTTTGGTAGAGTGTCGTCTTTTTGGGTTTTCAGACTGACCCCCTCTAGATCCGCCCCTGTAAGCATCCAAAGTCAAACACGATCGAATTCATGCTCAGAAGAGTTTAACGGACATAATTTGAGATACATTCCTACTTGTCGTCTCATTGGTCAATCAAACAATACTCAAACGCTCCATAAAAGTGAATATTTAAAGGGGAAAACAGTAAAACTCAAAGCTTACCATCTCTATCAGGCCACTCTTCTTCTTCTGCTGCTAACTGGATCTCATCACTCCCTCCTTCCCTGGTCATGTCTTTTTCCATTTCCTCTCTTTAAAATAAGCTTCACCTTTCGTCTAAACCCTCTCTAACTTCATTCTCCTCGCCCGTCCAGTAAACTCTAACTCTGCGTCCTGTATGAGGCGTCAATCAACACGGCTTTCCTGCCTCCCACTGGGCGAGGCGGACGTTTCTTCCTGAATACCACCGAGACACAACAACGCAGAGGAAGGTGAGGAAGAAGAGGACGGAGAGGAGCGAAACAGCACATGTTAAATGTTTGTTTTCAAAATTAGAGCTCTCAGGAGGAGGGAAATGATTTTACAGGGGAGTCACAGTATTCTCAATTTGACTCAAAGCAGCCACAGCCTGAGTGATCGTCATTGTTCTCCAACTGTTTGCAAACATGAAAACCTGTAGTATTCGCTCGTTGTGGGTCGTAAAAGCCCCCTGCAAACAATTCACTCCTTTCTTTCACCTCTGCAATTTAGAGCATCCACCCCCTGGAGAAACGTTAACTCTCAGCGACTGCGAGAACAAAATGAAAGTGAGCAGCGTCTGTGTTTCCCATCAGGCTGAAATAAAAGCAGCACAGTCCCCTGAAAAAGCCCAAGAGCCCGAGCGAACCAGAGCAAACACAGATTTCAAGCCTGTTTCAATTTCCTGCTACACACGCAGCGGCATTAAATATTTCTGATGAGCGCTCGAGACGAAGCATGAATTTGATATAGACTGTAAGTAGGCCATAATGAGCAGAAACAGTGACACAAAAACACACGCAAACACAGCCGACTGCTTCCTACTGTCTCATAAAGCTGTTTCACATCCTCGTAACAACAAAACAGGAGAAAACAATGTCTTTCTTTGAGCTTGACTTTCTTTTAGCATCAACCAAACAGGTTTTAGGAGGTTTCTGTGTCGTTCTCATGGCTGGCTCGCCAATTATAGCCGTGTTTTGACCATAAACTGTATATAAAATGGACAGCACGGCTCCATCTTTCACTGTTGTGATGGAAAAAGAAATGAAAATATTTACTTCTTTTCCTTTCAAAGGTGGAATCTCTCTTTGGCTTTCTTTCCTGAAGTTTCTCATATCCCAGATAAAAACTACTCACTTACAGCAGCTGTCAATCATCATAAAATGAAACTTATAACTCGGTTTTTGACACCTAATCACTAATAGACCAGTTTAAAAAAAATGTACAAAAATATATTGATAAGCAAGTAACGTGGCTAATAGCCATTCATGATTATTTTCAGTATTATCAACAGATATGGTGATTAAAGTGTATGTGTTTATGAATGTGTATAAGAGTAAATATGTCTATGTATGTGCACGGATTGTGTATGTATGCATATATGAGTACATGTATGTATTGGTGTATGGGTATAGGTGTATGGTGAGAGTTTATAAGCTATGCTTCTACTTACTCCTTTTTTGAATAAGTCATTTCTTTCATTATTTCACTTTATATTATATTGAAATATTGTTTAGCTTCCTAAAAATGTTCATTTCCAGCCTCAAGCGTCACTAGAGGAACAGCAGCTTTTTAGCACTTCCGTGTTATCTCTTTTTTTCAGATCGGAGGTTGCCGCTTAATGATATTATAAAAACATTTGGTAGTTAATAGGAAGCCCTGTATGATTTGCATATTCGGAAAAAAAATGGAAAACAAACTCCTCCGAAAAAAAGGACTTGAACACAAAGCAGCAAAATAACATCTTCATATCACTGCAGCGTAAGGATGTGAGAAACATTTCTGCAAGGTTTCTACAATTCCAAACATTGCACACAACATAGCATTCAAAATTTGGGACAGCACTGCAGAAAAAGTGCTCTAAGAGATGCCGGAACTAACTGTGCTAATGTGCTGGAATGATCCAGGCGAAAGAAAATGCAGCATTTTAAGGAGTTTTTCCATAGACGATATGACTTTTTTTGTTTGTCTCTAGCTCCAAATCAGCTCTTAGCTCATCCAGCAGCTAAAAATAATATTCCTAAAGACAATATGTCTCTTCTGTTTCTATTTCTGACAGTCCAAATAGCACTTATGCCTCTTTCTTGCCACATTGACCACAACCATTTGTGCATAACACTGTGCCGGTTTGCACCTGCCTTTCAAACGTGCTAAATATAGAAGCAAAAATACAGAACACATGTTTGATATTTGATATGAAGACAGACACACTAAAAAGATTGCAGGTGCTGTTTTGCTTATTTGATGTGCTATCATGTTTTTTATACACGCAAACCTGTGTGAATGAAGCTGCTTTAGTTTAAGGGTCCTCATACTTGCATGCTCGAATTCTTCAAAAGACGATTTTCTGCTTCAACTTCTCAGTTCCCTTTCAGTGATTCCCAAACTTTTAAGATGTAGAACAAAACTTTACAACAAAACTCCCTTTAAGAAAGATTCTAGTTTGGAAATGCACAATAACATTCAGGTTTGGCGTCGTGTAAAAATACACTGAGTAACTTTCTGAAACAGAAATATGGGTTAAAAGAAACTTACTAGTGAACCCTTTTGAGTGCATTCATCCGAGGCTGACGCTGAGATCCAAGAGAGGTTTTAAAAGATCCAACAGGAGCGAGTGCAACGAGGCAAACTGAGCCTTAATCTTTCAGAAGCAGCAAAAGTTTACATCCTGTTTCTCAGCAGGACGGTGAAAGCTTCAAGTCTCAACACAAGTTTGGGAAGTCTTTGAGTCAGAAAGAGCAAACTGTTCGTTTTAAGGTGGATAAATAACAAAGAAGTGCTTCAGGATTACAGGTTTGTTTGGTCTTGTCTGTGTGTGTCATATCCTCCAGGTGTTGCTGATTGACTCATTAGTGACACCTGTGAGTTAGGATGTTGTTTAAAACATAAATAAAAAGAGAAATGAATGATTTACAAGTCCTGTTTAACTTTTATTCAATCAAATACACTACAAAGAAGAGATATTTATGCATCAAAATGATAAACTTTATTGTTTTTCTGCAAATATTCACTCATTTTGAATTTGTTTGGATCATTCTATTAAGGCCAGGNTTGTCAGTTAACACAGTTCATCACTACATCTACAAGTGACAGTTCAAACTCTACCATGCAAAGACAAAGTCAGACATCAACAACACACACAAACGCTGCAGAACTCTTTTTGGAAATCATGGACGTGGTGTCCTCAGGGCCAAAGAGGAAAAGGACAATCAGGATTGTTCTCAGCACAAAGTTCAAAAGCAGCATCACAGCTTAAGTAAAATCTCATGAGATTTAATTTGCAGAATGTGGAAGAAGGAAGGAAAACTGTAAGCGGCGGTAACCATGGATACCACAAACAAAAATTCTCGACTTGACTGTAAAACTACTTGCAACAACCCAACAACGACTACAACAGCTGTCTACCTCCGCGGTCTCAGACATACACACCAGCTCAAGTGTCTCTTCAGCCAACAAGTGCAGGTGTGTCACTGCACAAAAACACTGTTTTCACAAAAGTAGCGACTTTGATATAAACTTCAATACGGAAACTTCTGTAAAAAACCCACCTCATGAGAGTGTCAAAACTTTTTTTTTTCCAAATTTGAGAAGTTTTTGGAGTTTACATTACTGTTTTTCATTGCAATATTTAGGTTTTGTGCAATTCTTTGGGTAAGACAGGGTCATAGACACTTCCGTCGTAATTACGACTTTCCATGTTTGTCCAAAACCTCGTTGTAGACGACGGTAGGTTCTGTGAAACAGAAAAAGTCCCTGCAGGGACTAATAAAGTCGTTCTGTTACTTTGGTTCTGTGTAAGACGCGGACAATGTTGTCGCACCGAGACATCATCTTCTCACGTCGATGATCTGACTGCTGAGTGTTGTTAAAGGAAAGGTGATGTAACAGTGGGAAACATGAACCTGTCCAAGCTTTTTAGGAACGTGTTGCAGCATCAAATTCAAAATGAGTGAATATTTGCAAAAAAAAAAAAAAAAAAGTTAATCAGTTTGAAAATTAAATATCTTGTCATTTCTGTGTATTCAGTTAAATGTTAAAACATTGGGCTGAATCTGTGTTGGACACAAACCTCCAGTGATGTAATATTATCTAACAGATGACATGATTTGCTTCCATAACTATTTTTTTTCCAGTTATCTCAAACCCTCCTCCACTTGAGTAAAGACTCTGAACTGATTCACTGTTGCAAAATAAAAGCTGTCTCTTTAAATGCATCCTGCCCTCAGCAGACCTATATTATGAAACAGCTCACTAAAAAAAAAATGTAGTGTCATCATCATCATCATCAGCTCTGGCATGATTTACATAAAAAACGCTGCTTGTTTGGAAAATGTTATAAATCAGAGCTGGAAAATATGTAAAAATAGATTTTCATGAAGTGGCCATGATGAAGCAGCTGAAGTCTCCAGAGAGAAGCTGCAAACAGTCACAGGAGGAGGATTAGAGGATTATTCTGATTTTTGTTGTTGATTAGAGGCAGATTCTGGTTCTGGTTTGTGGATATTTGAGCTGGAAGCTGCAGAAAATGAAGGAGAGCTGGTGTAAATGCAGTGGCCTGTTCCTCCTCCTCTGTCTCCATCAGCCAAACCCTGATCATCCTCAGCTCTGAGTCTGAAAAAAAGAAACTAATCTGCGGTCAGACGGTGACAGACGCGGTACTTACTGTCAGAGGCCATGGCTGCGGCTGTTTCCTCACACACTCTGCGGGATCAGGAGCTTTAAAGCCGGAGCGGAGGCAGCGGCGTCCACGCTGCTCCTCATCCTCCGAGATTCTGCATCCACAGCGGAGAACCACGGCGCGTTCAGGGGCGCTGGGAAAAAACACTACCACTCTATTATCACCCAGATTTTATCAAACAGAGTCTCCAAAACTCTGATTTCTTAGTCCTAAAGATATTTAACTTTAATTATTCACATTATTTGCTCACTTTTATTAACTTTTGACAGAAATAAAATGATATTTAGCTTCAATCACAAAGTAAACGCTATTTGAACTCAACCTACATCATGTTACCTACATCATCACCTACATCAATTTGTTTTACTACCCTGGCTTCTACAGGTACTAACTATAACTATTTATAATCATAATATTAGTAATTATCTAAGCAGACAAAGCAAACAAGCTCAAGTAACTTTTTTGATATACTTTATTGTGTTATTTTTATCTTCATGTTTTAATGAATTTTTTTTGTAAAATGCTTAAAAATTTAATCAAGCTTTGATTTTTTTCCAAACAAATCAAATTTAAATTTATTTATTCAAATCATTTGCTTGCTTTAATTAACTCCTGACAGAAATTAATAGATATTTAGCTTCAATCACAAAGCAAACGCTATTTGAACTTAACCTACATCAATTTGTTTTACCACCCTGGCTTGTACAAGAAAAAAAACAATACATATAAATACCCTATACACTATATGTATATAATGATAATTATAATATTAGTAATTATCTAAGCAGACAAAGCAAACAAGCTCAAGTAACTTTTTTAATTCACATTTTCTGTTATTTTCATCATTATTTTTTCATTTTCATTTTTATTATCATTCGTAGTAGTAGTATTATTAGTAGTATCTTCATGTTTTAATGAATTCTCTTTAGTAAAATGCTTACAAAATTTAATCAAGCTTTGATTTTTTTCTAAACAAATCAAATTTAAATTTATTTATTCAAATCATTTGTTCGCTTTAATTAACTCCTGACAGAAATAAATAGATATTTAGCTTCAATCACAGAGTAAATGAGATTTGAACTTGATAAACATCAGGCTGATAATTTAGCTGAGGAATAAAAATGTAATAAAACTATAAAAACTGTTCTAAAATCTTTACACATATTTACATTATGATTATTACAATATCTGGAGTGTTTATAATATTTCTCCCTGAGAGCAGTTTTACATCCAAGATCTATTTGTTTTACTACCCCGGCTTGTACAGGAACAAACAATACAAATGATAATAATATTAATAATTATCTAAGCAGACAAAGTAAAAAAGCTTAACTGACTTTTTTTTAAATATATATTTTATGTTGTTATTTTTATTATCATTGTTTTTTAATATCATTTTAATTATTACCATTAGTAGTATCATCATGGTTTAATGAAAATGCTTTTATGCTTTTTTATTTTGAGACAATGTGAGAATAATCACTTTAAATGAGATGAAACAGCTTTGATATCCACTACTTAAACAACCTGAAACAATTTGTTACAGCTTCTGTTTTACAGTGACATACGTCAACCTCAATAATATGAAAAAGAAAAAGAGCCAGTCTTTATAAAAAAGCAGCTTTATATAAAAACACTGAAGCTTCATAAACTGAAGTATTTCACAGAAAAAGCTGAACAGAATAAATGTTAACACTCATTTACAGTCTTTGAATGAAAAGATGCACAAAGTTTATGACATGAAAACACGTCCAGTGATTCCTCGACTTTTTTAAAACAAAAACTAAAACTTCTTTTATCGTACAGGATAAATCCAACTCTATTTTCAGTGAATGACGCGTGAACGATGGTGAGTTAAAGAAGCAGTTAATCAGAATAAAACAAGAACATGCTCACAGTCACATTTCTTTTTTTTACAGTCTTCATAAAACTCCACTTATTATAAAAAATAAATGCAGAAACAAACATTTTCTGTGATGCAAAAAAATCACAAACTCTCTAAACATTTCGATATATAAATCTGAAAATCTGTTCAACGGCAGCTTCAGTCACGTCTTCATCTCTCTGTGAACTTTATGTACTTCTTCTTTGGTTTTTCTAAAGTGGAGATAAAAAAAAGTGTAAATTATTCAACCAAAATCAATGGTTAACTTTGGAAATAAACAAAAAAGAAGCCTAAAAAGTCAATATTTTAAAAAGGTCTGAACTTTAAGACAAAAAGTCAAACACATGAAATGACAAAGTCAAAATTTTGAGATGAAACAATAAAAAGTCAAAAGAAATAAGAGATAATCAAGTCAAAATTTATTTGGGATTAAATCAAATTTTGTGATAAAAATTTTAAGCTTTGAGAAAAGCAGTTGAAATTATGAAAAAATGTGGGTCAAATTCTGAGATAAGTCATAATGTTGAGACAAAAAAGTTAAATACACGAAATAGCAAAGTCAAAATTTTGAGATGAAATGTAGAAATTAAACAATTAAAAAAGAAAGTCAAAAAGTTTTATAGAGCAAAGTTGAAATTAGGGATATTCAAGTCAAAATGTATTGGTATTTAATCAAAACTTTGTGATTAAAATTTGAAATTTTAGACAAAAAAGTCAAAACCATGAGATAAAAAGTTGAGATTTTGAGATATTTAAGTCTTCATTATGAGATAAAAGTTGAAATGATAAGTCGGGTAGTTCCTTCATCTCTTCGTTCTCCTGCTTTTTTCTTTAAATCTTTTCAAGAATCCTTTTATTTTGGTACAGCCAGGTTTATAGTTAGTCTTAATGTACCCACAATCCAATTCTCTATGTTATTTTTTTCACAAAATTTTGACTTTTATTTCATACTTATGACTTTTTATGGGCACAAAAATGTCACCAAAGCCATTTTTTATTGTTTTTACAAACAAATGAGCTTCTGAAGAAACGGGTGAAAACTTGATTCAGGTGAAATCAACATTTCTTGAAAATAAAAAGTGAATTTTTTACCTTCAGGAACAAAGTCCACGGCCGTGAGTCGAGTGATCCGAGTGGATGTTGCGTCTTTGCAAAGATCACCTGATAGGAAGAAGAGAATAAATACATCACATTTTTCATTTTTAGTGAGAGAAAAACTTTAACTAAACTTCTGATCTGATCTGTTTGTGAAAGTTTTGAAGATATTTTACCAGAGGTTCGAAGGTTTTGTTTGGTTCTGACTTTCAGAGACGGCTTTTTAGATTTTGGTTGACCTGACCCTGAGGTGGACGGTCCTGATTCGTTACTCGTAGGATCCACCTCCACCTGGCGATGGCGCCGAGATTTAGAAGCCTGAGACGAACAGAAACGGAAACATTAACGATGATTCTCATGATTGTTTAAAGTCGATATTTGAATGCACTTCAAAAACTCACATTTTACTTAAAGAAATTTCATCAAAACCAAGTTAAAAAGTGTGAGACAAACCTCTGTGGCCTGACCAAAAGCTTTTGATTTGATGGCAGCCAAACGCTCGGCTCGATCAGAGCACTGACGAGAAAAAAACGACAGGAAAAGTTAATGTTTTATTCCTGGAATGATGCGCTTTAAACTCAGAAAAACTAAACCTACAAGAGTAAATTTCAACAGTTTTTCCTTCTTCTTACTGATGTAAAACTCACCTCTTGCTGTGAAGACGTTCCCTCCCCGCTGTCGTCCTCCTCATCAGCTTCAACCTGGAAAACAACAATCACATGAACATCAGAAACTTTAGAAAAACAGTTAAAAAGCTACAATCTTGTTACCACATTTTATCCAGTATTTGTACTCCAAAAAATGTATGTTAAAATATAAAACCAAATTTCTACTGTATTATTCAATAGCTTCCATTTCAAGTGACCAGTTATTATGGAATGACCTTGAAAATATTAGTAGCCTCATACAATGAGACACAATACTTTCTTTCTCCAATTTGTACTCCAAAAAATTTATGGTAAAATTTAAAGCCAAATTTCAACTGTTTTTTTCAAAAGCTCCTAGTCTTGTGAAATATTTTACTAAAAATTATCTTGAAAAAAAAAAGAAGTGCTACTTCATGATAAGACACACCACATTTAATCTATTGTTTGTACTCTAAAAACTTTATGGTAAAATTTAAAGCCAAATTTCAACTGTTTTCTTCAATACCTTAGTTGTCATGTGACTTATTTTCCTGAAACTGTTCTTGGGAAAAGAAAACAATCACATGAACATCAGAAACTTAAAAAAAAACAGTAAAAACTACAATCTTGTTACCACATTTTATCCGGTATTTGTACTTTAAAATATTTATGGTCAAATTTAATGCCAAAATCTTAACTGCTTTATTCAATAGCTTCCATGTCATGTGACTTATTTTCCTGGAAATGTATTTGAGAGATAGCAGTGCCTCTGTGAAACAAGACACACCACATTAAATACTTTTTTTGTACTCCAAAATCTTCATGGTAAAATTTAGAGCGAAATTTTAACTGTTTTCTTCAACAGCTTTTGTATTATGTGACCTATTATCATGGAATTATCTTGAAAAGTAGAAGTGACCTTTTAAAATAAGACACTCTACTTTTTATCTCCAATTGTACTCCAAAAAATTGATGGTAAAATTTAGTGCCAAACATTTAATGATACAAACGGCAACCTCACCTCCCTTTGTTGCCATTTGTAGAAATCCACCACAGAGTTTCGCAGTTTGGGGATGAAGTTTTTCTGCATCAGATTCAAAGATGTGGCAGCGTCTCCTGGAGTCAGAGACGCAGAAGTCTTCAGGTTCCCGTAGAGATCGTGGATGTTTGACAGCTCCTGAAAAAAAAAAGGGTTAAACATGCTGGAATATTTGTGTTTAAAAAGTTTGGGCTTTTTTTTTCTCACCTCTAACAGCTTGATGTTGATGAGCTGCTGCGGACGAGACGCCGGCTCGATGAAACCTTCGACAAACGGAGGCTTCACTGCGTCTCTCTTTCTCTCAAAGACGAGCTGGAAAACACAGAATATTCAGATAAATGGGTCAATGACGTGACGTCCCCTTTTTTTGTGTCTGAGTGCAATATTCCTTCCATCATGAATTGAGTATTTCATCACATGTATTTCTTTATTCTATGAAACCTGTGTTATTTGAACACATCTTTAAACTATTAAAATATAACATGTTTTTTTGTGTTTTGTCCTGACAAGTATCCACAGTAATTAAACTCTAAAAATTGAATGTCAGTTATTGTAAATTGAAATTAAAAATACAGTGGCATTATTTTATGCTCGAACCTTTTTAAATAAAACATTCTTTGCAAATAAAAAGAATTTTAAAGCTGTTGAGAAATGTCAAAAACTTTTGTCCCGTAATTTTCACCTTGTCAAATGTCAGGGTGGTGCAACCGTAACATTAGACTTTTATTTTAAAGTGAAGAGAATAAAACAGGAAACAGGAAACTGCATCAGCCAGAGGAGCCCAAATGACAT